>CAVNYN010219591.1:0-176236 GCA_963692815.1 Nyctanthes arbor-tristis
ATCTACTCTGGTTATCTAGGTCCTGATGACGTAATAGGTAGGCCGGTACCATCTCTACTTTAGACGTCATCAGGACCTAGATAACCAGAGTAGATGGAGAGATTATTTAGTCAGATATGATATAGTGTGATGCCCTGTGTCAAGCAACCATTCACCAAATGGGTGAGTGTTTGGTGATGCTTCGTTGGCAATGAGAGAAGACTGGTAGTTTTGACCAGATGAGTTTGTCGGCTAACTGTTGTTCTATGGAACATACTTGTAGGCCTGACAATATTTGGTAGAATGCCCAAGTTGCCCACAAAGTTGGCGGTAGCCTCGATAGGGTAGGAGGAATGATTAGTGAAGGAATTTTGATTGGAGTTAAAGTTTTTCAAAAAATAGCCAAGTTGTTGGTTTTTATTTGTGGATTAATGGTGACGAGTTTTATTGGTGTTGTTGGCTGTGATGGGTGCTGATAAGGATGAAGAAAATGAAGTTTGGGATGGAGATAAGAGTTTAGCCTCTTCAGTGATGAGTTTTTCGTGAGGTTCATCAAATGAGATTGGGGATTCTCTGGCATGAACTGCTACACAAAGACCTTCCAAGACCTCAAAGAATATGTAGTATCAATTCATTTGGGTCGGGTGAGGCATTTATAAGAGCTAAATTGTCAAGAATGCTTTTAACCCCATGCATGTGTTCTGTAATAATTGAATCGCGTTTATAGAGGTTGCTAAGATTGGATTCGAGATGCAATATACGACCTCTAGATGGTTTAGCATATGTGTTTTGTATGGTTGTCCAAGCTTCATAAGTGGATTTTGCTACAACAATGAATGACACAAAGTTTGGTGAAACATAGCTGACAATGGCATTCAATAGGAGTTTATCATATCGAATTCATTTTGCAAATTCCAAATTTGGTGTTGTGGTGTTGTTAGAGGTTATTGTGGCTGGTGGGCAAGGAATGGTGTCATCAACGAAGCCAATGAGATCAAAACCAGTAAGAAGACTATGGATTTGGACATGGCATGCTGGATAGTTGGTAGGGGTGAGCTTTATAGGCATTTGAGACTGTGAGTTAATGAGAATATATGGATGAGGGATGAAAGTGAAAGAGTTTGGTGGCAGTGGTGGGTTTGAGGAGTTGTTTGAGGCTGTCAAGTTGTCATTGGAAGCCATTGGAGAGGATCATGAAGTGCTTTTAGCGCTAATGCTCTGATGCCATAAAGGAGATGAAAATATTTTGATGAAACTGACTCATTTCATTATAAAAATTGAACAGGTATTTATAGAGTACACTTTGCACGTATTCTGACATAACTATGATAATCTAGTGATAAGTACAGAAATTACAAGAGACATCCTAATTACAAATCTAAACAGATAATTAATACAAAGATAATACACTTCTACAATATGTACAAATAAGTACCCTAGCAACTAGTTTTCCCAATGCTAATATATCTTATATTCATACCACAAAACTAGGAATAGCAATTTTACACCTGAACAATGTTGGTATTACCCGCCCCATTAAGTGTTGGGATAGGTACGGGGTGAAATTCTCCCCCCGAACTCTTATCAGGTAGGGGACGGGTATTGGTCGCTCCAACTCGATACCCGATAGGAGAAGAGCCTGTGAGGATTCGAACCATTATACCCAAAGTTAAATCAATGTGTCTCGACCACTTTGCTTAAAATTCTTTATGTTAAAATTGATGTGTCATGTGTGGTTAAATGTTTGAATTTTGATATGTGGTTGAATAACATTGATAATTTGGGCTTGATGTATGATAATTTGGATTATTTTTTCATATAGTTTCTAATTTTTTCATGTAAGCATTATAGTATAAGCACTTGTTCCTTAAAAGAACTTTAAATTTGATGTGTCTTGTGTGGTTATTAAGTTGTTTCCAATTTAATGGATCGTGATAGTGGATGCAGCCCCAGATTTATAAAGTTTGATTGCCATGTTAATCTAAAGATATGTCCTTACAATTTTTGAAGATTGTTGCTACTGATGAAACATTTCTTTATTGAGCAAGTATTGAAGAGATGTGTTTATTAAGGAATCAAAAGGTGTAACGTAAAGCTAATTTGTTATTAAAAAAATTGGGCATCACAATCGAGAAGAATTAACTAATGCATCATATAAACAGATCGCAAAATTTTGAGCATTAGAATATAAGCACTAGAGTTGGCGAAACTAATTAATGAATCACGTTAATAGATGCATTCCCGAATTTATAGAGTCTAATTGCCATGTTATTCTAAAAAATTATCCTTCTAATTTCAGAAGATTGTGGCTATTGCTGAAACCAATTCTTTCTTTTTAAGAAAGTGTTGAGTAAATGTGATTATTAAATAATTACAAGTTGTCATAAAAAATTAATTTTTTATTCAAACTTGGGAATTATAGTAGTCAAGGAAAATAAACTAGGCATCTTACAGCCATATAACCAAATTGTGAGCATTATAAAATAAAACACATTTGTTGGTAAAATTGATTAATGAATCACGGTAGTAGATGCAATCCCGTATTTATAGAGCTTGATTGCCACTTGTATCTAAAAAAATTTTCCTTACATTGTTTAAATATGGTGGCAACCGAGGAAACTTTTTCTTTCGTTATTGAGAAAGTATTTAAAAGATGTAATTATTAAGGAATCACAAGTTGTGAGGAAAAGTTAATTTGTAATTAAAAAAATTGAGGATTAGAACCGAGAAGTTTAGCGTGCATATATACAAGCCGCACAAAAAAGAAAGATTTTGTAACAAACTTTTTGAAGGTTTTTCAACAAGTAATCGGTAGGGGCAATATAATTCTTACGTGGAAGTGAACCAAAAAAATAATTAAATCCAAATAACCCAAATAGCCTAATTGAAGAAACACGAGTCTTGAGGAGACAAGATGGGATGGGAAAATCTCAGCTGCTTCGCCTCCACAAAATCAAATTTACCAATTATCCAATTTCTGCTCGCACACCACATCTTTTCTCTACCTATGCTTCACTCGTTAAGCCTATCTCTTCCTCATAATTATCTGATCAGAAAATATCACAATGCTAACCAGTCTATTAGCCTCTTCTTCGTCTTACACTCTTGTTAGATCGGTCAACTCGCATACGCACACTCCTATATCAGATTTTCCTTTTAAAGCCACAGCCCATTTATCAAAATCTGTATCTTCTTCAGTATTTGGTGCTTTCTCTTCTTCGTATACTCTGATCCCAAGAAACCGGAGTTCAGAATAATCGATTTTTAAAGTAAGGAGGGAAAGGTTTAGGACACGGGCGATTGCTGGACTGGATTTTAGTGGGTTTGAGAGTGCTCAGTCAGTCCTTGAAGCAGCCGGCGTCTTGACTGCTATTATTATTGTACATGAAAGTGGTCACTTTTTGGCAGCTTGTCTTCAGGGCATCCATGTGAGTAAATTTGCAGTTGGGTTTGGGCCAATCTTGGCAAAATTTAATTCAAACAATGTAGAATATTCAATTAGAGCATTTCCTCTGGGTGGTTTTGTTGGTTTCCCGGATAATGATCCGGAGAGTGATATTCCTGTTGATGACGAGAATTTACTGAAGAATAGACCGATACTTGATAGGGCGATTGTTATTTCTGCTGGTGTGGTTGCTAATATTATATTTGCCTATGTTATAGTCTTTGTACAAGTTTTATCTGTTGGATTGCCTGTTCAAGAATCTTTTCCTGGGGTACTGGTGCCCGAAGTTAGGCCTTATTCGGCTGCCTCTCGCGATGGGGTACTGCCTGGTGATGTTATTTTAGCAGTTAATGATATTGAATTGTCGAAGACAGGTCCTAATTTGGTTTCTGAAGTTGTTGGTGTAATTAAGAAAAGTCCTAGAAAAAGTATATTGTTTAAGGTTGCTAGACAAGAAAAGAATGTTGAGTTTTATGTTACCCCCGATGAGAATTCAGATGGTACTGGTAGAATAGGAGTTCAATTATCACCAAACCTCAAGATTTCAAAGATTAAACCAAAGAATTTCTTTGAGAGCTTCAGCTACTCGGGACGTGAATTTTGGGGGCCTAACATCTAATGTATTGGACAGTTTAAAGCAGACCTTTTTAAATTTCTCACAATCTGCCAGTAAGGTTTCTGGCCCTGTTGCCATTATTGCTGTTGGTGCAGAAGTTGCGAAGTCGAACATTGATGGTCTTTTCCAATTTGCAGCTGTTTTAAATATTAATCTTGCGGTAATAAATCTTCTTCCTCTGCCTGCCTTAGATGGGGGCTCTTTAGCATTGATCCTCATAGAAGCAGCAAGAGGTGGGAGAAAGCTTCCATTAGAATTGGAGCAGCGGATTATGTCATCTGGCATCATGCTTGTCATAATTCTTGGGGTATTCCTCCTTGTTCGTGACACATTAAACCTCGAGTTCATCAAAGATTTACTATGATACTTTGGTCTACCTACTTCTTGCTTGCAATTCATTTCGGAAAAAGTACTGTAGGTAAATATGGATTTGCTAGGTTTCTTCTGATGTCTCACCAAGGAGACAGACTGTGCTGGGGATGCTTGAAGCTTCAATTTCTTGTATGACCAAGTTCTCAGGTTCATTTGGCCCCTTCTTGATTTTGATTTATACATTGCTTTGTACATTACCATCACTCATAGTGGAAGCACTTCTGAATTATGAAAGACTTGAACAAGTTTACAAGCATCTGGAACTTCTATTTTGAATTCCAAAATACTTGTACTTTTACCTTCTTATTCATCATAGAAAAGCTGGAGTTCTACTCAGGTTATAACTTAATAGCTTTTGATTGTTAAAAAATCTGATAGTGATATATTTGCTGTTGATTATTATTTGCACTAAATTTGAATCCTGCTTTTGCTATCTCCTACTGCTTCTTTAAAATCTTTCACAAGCACCAGATTTGCATCGTGTTTAAGGTCAAGATGGAGCTTACTGAATTGTTGATAAACGCCCTCCAACTCAGAGGATTTAGGAACAGAATGGAAGGATAACAGAGCTATTATGCAAGAATCATCCATTTACACCTGATATATTCGGATGTTCACAATCTGATGCCGAACCAAGAGATGAGCTCACAAGCTCGAGCAACTCGCAAGTTGCTAAGTTAAGAACCCGCAAGTTCTTAGGAAAAATTAAGACGAATTCTTGAAAATAATTGTATTTGTAAAAAGTAGGTTATCAATACAATGAAATAAGCCCTATATTTATAGGGTTCAAAATAAACCTAATTCTAGTAAAACTCTAACTTGTCAACAAAGTCACGAAAATAAATAAAAAGATACTACTAATTCTAAACAAATACTAATTCTTAGTTCTCCTAGAATAGGTTTTCCCTTTCCATCTCTTTCCTTTTCCTAGTGCATCATTTCGCCCCGGCGAAAAAGAACTCGACTCCGGCGAGTTACGATCCAAGTATTCCTCCAGCAATGGTGCATCTAACTGGCGCAACTCATATTCAGGAAGCTAAGTATCTTCAGAAGGTGGGCGACTTTTCCAGCGAGCCAAAAACCTTCTAGAACCTCCATGAGGAGAACCGACAATAGCATCATCGATGATAGACTCAACAATATCATGACGAGGACATGAAGTAGACGGTGGCTGAGGAGGTGGTCGAGCCGTCAGACCTGCAGAAATAGAAGATGGCAAAACTGGAGGCTCAAATGTGCCTCGATATGCATACAAATCTGCTATATTGAAAATTGGACAAATATTTAAGTGCGAAGGTAACTTAAGCAGATATGCATTAGTTCCAAGCCTTTTAAGAACTCGAAAAAGTCCAAGAGCTTTAGCACAAAGTTTTTTCCCTTTTTGTTTTGGAAAACGTTTAGGAACAAGTCTAACCATAACAAAATCACCAACATTAAATTCCTTGGACTTTCTATGAGCATCATCTTCAATTTTATAATTTTCATTACTCAAAGCAATTTTACGACGAATTTCATCATGCAAATTACAAATGTGGTCAGCAAAAGCTTGAGCAGGTGCAGTTGCAGCAGGTCTAAAATCAGTAGGTAACGGAACTAAGTCAAGAGGTTGGCGAGGAGAAGATCCCTAAACAATTTTAAAAGGGCTACGACCAGTGGACCTATTTACAGAGTTATTATAAGCAAATTCAGCGAGATGCAACACAAGGTCCCAATTTCTCGGTTTATCCCCAACTAAGCAACGAAGTAAATTTCCTAATCTTCTATTCATAACCTCAGTCTGACCATCAGTTTGGGGATGAAAAGAGGAGGAAAACTTAAGAGTAGTACCAAACAATTTCCATAAAGTCTTTCAGAAGTAACTAATAAATTTGACATCCCTATCCGAGACAATAGTAACAGGCAAACCATGCAAACGAACAATTTCTTTAAAAAACAATTTAGCTACATAGGTTGCATCAGACGACTTGGAATAAGGGATGAAATGAGCCATCTTTGAAAAACGACCAACCACTACAAAAATATAATCATGACCTCTAACAGTTTTAGGCAGTCCTAGAACAAAGTCCATGCAAAGGTCACGCCAAAGAGTATGAGGGACAGGAAGTGGAGTATACATGCCAGTGTTTTGGCGAGAAGCCTTTCCCAACTGACAAGTACGACATTGAGACATAATGCAAGCAACATCTCGCTTAAGAGAAGGCCAATAGAACCTATCCTCAACGAGAGCAATAGTTTTATCACAACCAAAATGGCCAGCAAGACCTCCAGCATGCAATTCCCAAATGAGGAAATCACGAAGGGAAGTATAGGGAATGCACAATTTAGTTCCTTTAATAAGATAACCATCTTTAATAAAGAAACCAATGTGATCACGAGATGGTTTATCTAAGAGGTCGTTGAAAATGATTCCAAAATCAGGACAAGTGGGGTAGTCTTCTTTCAGTCGATCAAAACCAACTACAGTAGTTTCCATAGAATGAAGAACAGTAGTTAGTCGACTGAAAGCATCAGCAGCTTTGTTCTCAAGGCCAGAACGATGGTGAAGAACAAAGGTGTACTCTTGAAGAAATTCAACCCATTTAGCATGGTGGGAGTTCAAATGTTGCTGGGAATTGATGTAACAAAGAGCTTCATGGTCTGAGTAAAGAATGAATTCTTTAGGCAATAAGTAATATCGCCAATGCCAAAGGGATTAGATGATGGCATATAATTCCTTATCATAAGTGGAGTACCTTTGTCGAGCCTCATTCAGTTTTTCACTAACATAGGCTACAGGATGGCCTTCTTGATTCAATACCCCCCTATACCCACCCCAGACGCATCACACGAAACCTCAAAAACTTTGGAAAGGTCAGGGTGACGCAAAACAGGAGACTCAATTAATTTTTGCTTAATGATTTGAAAGGCCTTTTGAGCAGAAGGGGTCTATGTAAAATCACCTTGTTTCATACACTCGGTGATGGGAGCAGTGATAGAGCTAAAATCTCGAATGAATCTCCGATAAAAGGAAGCTAACCCATGAAAGCTTTGAGCTTCAGTTAACGTTTTCGACTGAAGCCAGTCACGAATAACTGAGATTTGGATGGATCAGTTGAGATACCCTGAGCAGAAATGATGAAAACCTAAGAAAAGGACTTGGGATTTCAAGAAAGAACACTTCTTAAGGTTCATATATAGCTTTTCAGTTCGCAAAGTAATCAAGACCTCGTGGAGATGATGTAAATGTTCTTCTTTAGAACGGCCATAAATCAGGATGTCATCAAAGTAGACAACAAGAAATTTACCTATGAAAGGTCGAAGAACATGGGTCATTAGTCTTATGAATGTACTAGGAGCGTTAGACATTCCAAAAGGCATAACTAACCATTCGTACAAACCATCTTGAGTTTTGAAAGCAGTTTTCCACTCATCATCAGGTCGAATTCGAATTTGGTGGTATCCACTACGGAGATCAATTTTTGAGAACCATTTAGACCCGGCCAACTCATCTAACATGTCATCTAAACGAGGGATAGGAAAGTGGTACTTGATAGTGATTTTGTTGATGGCACGACTGTCTACACACATGCGCCAAGAATGGTCTTTCTTGGGTGTTAGCAGAACAAGTACCGTACAAGGGCTAAGACTATGGCGAATAAAGCCTTTTGTCAACAACCCATGAATCTGCCTATTCAACTCGGCTCTTTCACTAGGATTCATTCGATAATGAGGCCGATTAGGCAGTTGAGACCCAGGAATAAGATCAATGACATGTTGAATATCCCGCAGAGGAGGTAACTCATCTGGGAGATCATCAGGGGCAAGGTCATTAAACTCACTTAACAGGGTTTGGATCTCGAATGGAAAATAAGGAGGTGTTTGAGGTGAGGAAGGAGAAATAGCTTTAGCGATAAGTGCAAAGACAAGTGCCGTGGAACTACTCTCACGCTCAAAAGCTTTGAAAGAGACAATTTGGAAGTGGTGATCAACTTTAGCAGTAGGGTTTGAAGAAATGGAGTGTTTGGGTTTTTGCTTATGATCTAAGGGATTGATTGGTTTTGTAGGGTTGAGACGGATAGGTTTTCCCTGGTGCATAAATTCGTAGATATTGTCACGCCTATAGTGCGTAACATCATGATCATACAACCAAGGGCGGCCCAAGAGAATATGTGCAACGTCCATGGGTAGGATATCACAATAAATATTCTCAGAGAAATGCGGTCCCAATTTGAGGGGGACAAGACACCGTTCTGTGACAGGTAAAGTGGTTTGGTTAACCCAGGCCACTTTGAAAAGGTGTGGGTGAGGTTCAGGTTTGAAGCCAAACTTGCTAACGGCGGTCTTAGACACGACATTCATCGTGCTACCTCCATCAATGACAAGTTTACAAGAACAGTTGTTGCAAGGAATCCAAGTTTGGAAAATTAAAGTTCTCTTCCAAGAATCGGAATCTATAGGAGTGGAAATGATACACCTCATAACGAAGATGACACTTTCTTCCTCCCCATAGTCTTCAACTTGGTCAAGCTCGTCCTCAGAAGGGTCAATGGGATCGACATTATAACACTCATTATCTTGGGTAGGTAAAGGATATTCTTGTTCAAGTACAAGATTCCAAAGAGGACATTAAGAAGCAATGTGACCCTTATTGTGGCAGTGGTGGAAAAATTTCTTGCAGAATTCAGAATTCAAGTTGCAGAATTTCTTGCAGATTCAGAATTTGCAGAATTGCAAAATCCAAAATTGCAGAAGCAGAATTGTGGAACGTAAGGATCAGAGTTGCAGAACAGGCGACAGATTGCAGTGGCAGAATGGCGGAATAATAGAGATAAAGTTGCAGAATCGTAGGAGACAGAATTCTCGACTTCCAGTGGCAGAAGAAGCTGAGCAGCAGCGGCGGAACAGCAAGACGGTGGAACAGCAAGATGGCGGCAGCAGGTTAGGCGGACAGCAGCAGAAATGGCGGCAGCAATGGCAGAATTAAAGCAGTGGCAGAAACGGTAGAACAGCAGCACCAGACTTGGTGGACAACAGCAGTGGCGGTGGGTAGACGATCGGTGTGGTGGCAGCGGCGATGGCGGTGGCGTCGCGTGAGTCGGCAAGGGAGGCGGCGGAGTGGCCGTCGACCTTGGCCGTGGTGGAAGGCGGCTTCGTCAAAGCAACAGAGACGCGGGTGGAGGGGTGTGATTTAGGCTAGGATTTGGGCTTGGCTGGGTTTTGGGCTGATTTTCTTCTTTTTTTTTCTTTTTTTTTTGGGCTGCAGGGTATTGGGCTATTTTTGTGGCTGCGTTTTGGGCCTTGTTAAGTAGGCTTGTGGGGATTTTGTTTGGATTGGAGTAGGCTTGGCTTTGTAGTGGACCGGTACTTTCCCCTGATAAGGGCTATGCTCGTGCAGAAATTTTTTTTTAAATAATAAACAGCTAAGAGAATCTACAAAAAAGATTTAGGGTTGCTGCGTTTTTGAATAGCAGCGGAGCCTTTCTTTTTTTTTTTTTCCAAAATAAACTAACAGAGGGAGACACGAACCAAACCAAGAGCAGATAACAATGGTAAGGGGATGATAGCTATATGTGGTTTTGGGTGACGGGAGTGGAGGGTAATAATTGTAGGAGTTTTTAGGGTTTAAGTGGAGGTTGGGTTTTTGGGAAAAAAAGGCTCTAATGCTTCGACAAAACACCACGAACACTAAATAGGCCAAAGAAGACGACTTAGCTCAGATACCAAAATTGATGCCGAACCAAGAGATGAGCTCACAAGCTCGAGCAACTCGCAAGTTGCTAAGTTAAGAACCCTCAAGTTCTTAGGAAAAATTAAGACGAATTCTTGAAAATAATTGTATTCATAAAAAGTAGGTTATCAATACAATGAAATAAGCCCTATATTTATAGGGTTCAAAATAAACCTAATTCTAGTAAAACTCTAACTTGTCAACAAAGTCACGAAAATAAATAAAAAGATACTAATTCTAAATAAATACTAATTCTTAGTTCTCGTAGAATAGGTTTTCCCTTTCCATCTCTTTCCTTTTCCTATTGCATCTAAATTTTCTTGAGGAAATTTGAGTTTATTACCTTACCAATTCAACTGCACTTTGATTAAGATAATGATGATAGGAACCTGGAACAATTGCTGATCTGTTATATATATTTGAAAATTGAATGTCTGAAAATTACAATGAATTACAGTAAAATAAGTATTCGAGAGGCTTATCTCTCTCCCAAGGGTTTCCCCAACTTCTCTAATCTTTGCCTAATGAAAATGAAGCTGCCTTCTACTATTTATAGTGAGTTTGCACCCACTTAGTTACAGTCTACCCAAAATACCCTTAACAAGCTACTTGGCTAATAACTATAACCTATCAGATAATCAGTTTTGATTGTTAAAGATGGTGTTGAGTAAGATCTAGGACCTGAAATAAATTATGGAAGATTTAGCCTAATATCGTGCATGCTAACTACTGTTTACATCTGCCCAAAGTGTACGACTGACTGGAGATGCAATTCCCATAGAAATCAACTACTTAACAAGAATTTTGATCTAAAGTTTTCGAGATCTAATGCTTGCAGAGCTGGAGCCTGTAGGAGAAATTGAGAGCTTTTTTTCACTGACTCGAGGCAGGATGTTTTATCCTTGAGTTCTTTCATCAGTAGCTACTCAATTATGTGACTAAGAAGCTATCAGAATAATAGTAAAAAATCATTCTTTCTATGAGTTTAATATCAGAATAATAGTAAAAAATCATTCTTTCTATGAGTTTAACTAGGTAGAATAAAACCTTGGATATATAGGAACCGAAGGTCATTTCCGGCAAACATCCTCCTGAACTCTCTCTCTCCCTCTCTCTCTCTCTATATATATATATCTGTGACTATGCTGAAGGCCCTTTAAACTTTCATGCCCTGTACCAGCTGGAGACATGAAGGATTTGATGATTGAGAACTAGTTCAAGTCGGAAAATTTAGGACTGAAGGCTATTTGCAAGATGTTCATTTAAATTTAACAAGGATTTGATGTTTGAAGCACAAAACTCAAAAGAATTCAAAAACTATAATCATCCTATGCATGTTCAATGCCTTGAAACTTGACAGAACTTGAAGTTCGGCGCTTGAGTAGTTTTTTTAGCCTTGTGATGCTGTCACTTAGTGTGCATGGAGCATGACTGGGAGCAGTGGCTGCCATCCCATTTGCCAAGCAATGGCCGTTTTATGGGTTGATGGGGTCAAGCCTTTCTTCTGAGGGAGATGAGTTTGTGGTGCATTGGATTCTTATAGCCTCTTAGGACTTAAATACAAATATCAGTTTGCATGTGCTTAACTTATATGACTGTAAGCCACTTATTTGCTTATTTGAGTATTCCTGCAATCATGATATATGAGTGAGAAACATTATAGAAATACAATGATTTCTATGGAATCAGATTAGGCTCCTATATGAAACCCGACTACCAATAGAAATATGGCTCTATAGAAAACTGGAAATGTAAGCCATTGGATGCTAATTAGTCATTTTCCCTTTTAATTTTTCTAGTTTTGTCTATGTTTCATGAGTTGATCCGACTTCATTTATTTTTAATTTTTCTAGCTTTGTTTACGTTTCATGAGTTGATCCGACTTCATTTATCAGCAAAGCAATTTATTTATTTTTTTAATTTTTAAGGGGATGAAAGAATATCAAAATGGAAATTTTTAAGCCAAGAAATTTGTAGTCTAGTGGCATCCTTGTTGGATCCTTAGTCAAGGGTTCAATTTCCTCCTCTACAATCTCTTGTAATATTAAAAAAAAGTGGAAATTCTTAGAGCACGTTTGGTACACTATTAGATTGGATTAAAAACTTTTTTAGTAATAAAATTACGTGAATGGTAGAAGTTAAATAGTGCCATATTGGAGGGTGTAGGAGGACAGAGTTCAAATCCTAAATAATGCTATTTCTTCCAATCCGTTGAATTCTGAAACATATTTTTATGAGTTGAAAATTGGTACAAGACCTATCCTAATGATACTAACAATGAAAATGTTGACTGTTAAATGGATGGTAACGAGAAGGCTTATTATCTTAATTGTTGGTCGGTTAGTATCATTAGTTGAGTCGCCTTACGGGTCTCATATGACAAATAATACGAATCGTGTTTGAATGTAAGCTCATCCCAAGGTAGATGGTAGATGATAGATGGTATTGAGGTGAGGTGTCTAAGGAGCTTCAGTGCCGTTGGAAATAATTAAAATTTACGAATAAATCTGTAGCAAACCCGTAACCAATTAGGTTAAAGATGCATAGGAGGAAAATGGGATATTCACCCTCAAACTCGGTAAGTTCTATACTCTTTGGGACTGAGGAAAATTTTCAGTGGAGTGGTTGTGAAGGCAAATGAAGCAACAATGGAACATTTGCAGAAAGTGGAACCTTAATGTGACCTACGGATATCCTAACGTTGTTGACAATAATAGGGTTCTTTTGATAGACAATCACGTTATTGAGCAGGCGTTAGGTGAGCACGACATTATATGCATTGAAATAGCTAACTTCGGCGGACATTTTAAGAAGGTTTCCAGTTTCCTTTGCCCCTTTCAAAAAGGAGTTAACGGAAAAATTGACGGAAATCATCAAAAAGGACCATATGATAAATAAAAAGTTGGGGACCCAATGAGTTGGGAAGGGGAAAAAAAGGTTGGGGACCAAACGGATCCTTAGAGGTTGGGGACGATATGTGAAATTAACTCAAAAAAATAAAAATAATAATAAAATTAAAAAAATAAAAAAATTAGGCCGAGGCATAGAAATATTACTCTCTTTAAGGAGATTCAAGTTATTTGATGTGTTTGAAAGTCTTCAATGACCGGTGCGACATAAAATCACAAGACTTGTCCCCTCTAAAATACAATTGCCCAACTAATATATTGTATAGTTCAATCTTTTTTTTTTCACTAAGGACAAACTCAAAGCTCCGCTATAGAACACCTTTCTTTTTACTAATATTATTTAAATAAAAGTATATAACTAAATTATGGGATTTGGATGTGTATTGTATGTCCGTAAATAATAAATTCATGATGTATTTATAGATGACAACAAGCACACAGTTCTCAGTTTATTGATTATACATTTAAGTTAGATCTAAGAATACTTAATAAATCATACAAACTAAAAAGACTTAATTAATAACCTAGTAACTCTTAAAGTTGGACTTAGACTCATAGCTCATTAGAAGAACAAAAAAAAACAAAAAAAAAAAAATTCGTAACTCATTAATTTAATAAATTTAACAATAAAATGTAACAACACACCCCTAATCATTTTATTATTAAAATATATGCAAAATATATTGGCAAAAGATAGATTTTTATAGGGTTTTTACACTTAGCTTACCCAACTTTTTACGTTTTTATGGATTACGTGCACAACCTATATTTTTCCTTCTTTACGTCCTCAACTTTTAAAGAAATCCCCTATTTCGTCCCTGGTGATGGAAACCGTCAAATTTAACCGTTAAGGTCAGGGGCATTTTCGGTAATATATAAAAAATTAATATTTTAATGTTAAAAAATAAAAATTAAAAAAAAAAAGAAAAAAAGGGGGAGGGGGAGTCCCCCCTTTTGCCATTTCCAGCAGCCAAAAGGCTGCAGAAAATGGCAGCCATACTTGCTGCCAGAATGGGAGCAAGAACATCGCACTGGGGGAGACTCAAGCGCTGCCGGAAATGACAGCAAGGGGAGGAGTCTCCTCCCTGCTGCCCGGGGGAGTCTTTCTTCTTGTGCTGCCAGAAAAAGAAAAAAAGTAGGAGAGTCCCCCTCCTTCTGTCATTCCTGGCAGCAAAAAAGATGCCAAGAATGGCAGCAAAAACAGAGGAGGTGACTCCCTCCTTCCTTTGCTGCCATTTAGAGATGCATAACGAGCTACTCGGGCTAGGCCAAAGCCCAAGCTCAGCACGTGGCTTGTTTAAGACGAGCCCGAGCTTGAGTAAAGCCCCAAATTCAAGGGGTAAGCCTGAGTTGGGCCGGCCCATTTAGCTGGCCAAGCCAAAACGGGTAGGCGAAAATGGGCCCACCTGTTAAGGCTTGTGTCAAACTTAAATAGGAAAAAAATTAAACTAAGGTGGAAAAAATTTAAAAAACGGCTCGGCTTTGAAAAGCCAGAGCTAAAGCTCGGGTCGAGCCGTAATTTCCTGAGCTAGTTGAGCCAGGCTTTGGCTCAGCTTTTAAGGCTCTGGCTTTTCTC
This sequence comes from Nyctanthes arbor-tristis, assembly GCA_963692815.1. Taxonomy (NCBI): domain Eukaryota; kingdom Viridiplantae; phylum Streptophyta; class Magnoliopsida; order Lamiales; family Oleaceae; genus Nyctanthes; species Nyctanthes arbor-tristis. The sequence continues at coordinate 14,605 of CAVNYN010219591.1, forward strand.
GAGCCCAAATCTAGGCGAGCCGAACCGGCTCGGCTAGGCTCGTCGACATGGCTACTGCCATTTCCAGCCGTGAGCCCCTTTTTTTCTTTTTTTTTAATTTTTATTTTTTAACATTAAAATATTAATTTTTTATATATTACCGAAAATGCCCCTGACCTTAACGGTTGAATTTGATGGTTTCTGTCATCAGGGACGAAATAGGGGATTTCTTTAAAGGTTGGAAACATATAGAAGGAAAATTAAAGGTTGGGGATGTAATCCGTAAAACGTGAAAGGTAAGCGACGCAGCTGTAAAAACCCATTTTTAGATATCGTGACAGGTGTAACTCTATATTGAACCTCCACTAGTGAAACAACAATCTTTACTCCACAGTTAACAATTGTCATAGACTTGAACTATAGCTGCTTAAGGGAAATAGAGAATTGATTCTCACACATAATAATCTAGATGTTGAATTGAGCTTTAATAGCTAGCACATTACGCCCTTGTTCTCATCCCGATTTTCATGAGTATTTTTTCTTGAGAATTTACCCAAATTCTCATAGAGAGCAACTCCACTCTCACACTTGCATAGGTAAAATCTGTCAAGAGTGCTCCTGTAACTATTACACTCCATTCATACGATAAATGCATTTACATCATCGGGATGGACAAATAAATAATGCATTTTGTTCGGCCACCTTATAATTCATTTTTCCCATTTAACCTACTTACAGGATCTCTGGTCCAAGTTGGGTGTCCTTATATGTTATGTGGCTCGTGATGATATGGGCTTAAGTCTCATCCCCCCGAATGTACTCCATACCCCATTTCTATTAAGTCTTAATTAATGGATCAGCAAGATTATCACAAGATTTAATATAATTCACATTAATAATACAATTACTCAAATAAGATCTCACAGTATTGTGTTTTCTTCTGATAAGTCTGGATTTACCGTTATAATAACGATTATTTACTCTACAAATGGCAGCAATGTTATCACAATGAACTAATATAAGAGGTATTGGTTTATCCTATATTGGAATCTCATACAAGAAATCTTTCAACCAATTTACTTCATCACTAGCTGAAACTAAAGCAATAAGCTCAGTTTCAATATATGGTAGAGATAGCAATAATGGTTCGTTTTTTAGATTTCCGACAAATTGCGCAACCTTCCAATTTAAAAATATATCTAGAGGTAGATAAGGAATCACCTAAAATGTGTTCCAAAGCATCACAAAATCCTTCCAATAACAACTGGGTATCTTTGATAAGATAAGCCATAAGATTTTGTATCGAGTAAATATTTCACACAGTCAACGGCATGCCAGTGTTCTTTACCTAGCTTACTTGTAAACCTACTGAGTACTAGTGCAATGTCGGGTCTCGTGCAATCAATCGCATATCCAGTCAAAAATGCAGTTTTCACATCCATTTGATGCATAATAAAATCATGAATTGAAGAAACTACAATTAGTAATTTGATGGATGCTATTCAAGTAATTGGTGAAAAAGTATAAAAAAAGTCTAAATCAACTTTTTGTTTAAAATCTTTTTGCGACAAGTATCTCTTTATACTTGTCTATACCACCATCCAATTTCAATTTTTTTCCTCAGGACCAATTTGCACCCTGTGGTTTTACACCCTGGTGGTAGATAAAAAAAATTTCCAAGTTTTATTTGAAATTAGTGACTCTATTTCATCATTTACAGCCTCTCTCCAAAATATGGCATCATGTGAAGATAAAGCTGCTCCCAAAGAAATTGGATCACTTAGGTATTGAATACTAAATAACTAAAACCGAATTTAACTCTTTTAGCACTCCTTCTAAGTTCATATTGTGAACTTGCTTGATCTTGGGATGTCAAAGTAAGAAAATTAGGTTCAGAACAACATCTTAGCCCTCACCATCTTTGGATTTAAAAGGAAATTTTTCTTCATGAAAAATTGCATCACTTGATTCAAAAATGATATTGTTTTCAATATGAAAATATCTATAGAGTGTACTATTTATTGCATATCCAAGAAAAGCACAAGTGGTAGCTCTAACTCCTAATTTAAGATCGATTAACCTTACAAAGGTGAAACAAGCTCATACCCTTAAATATCTCAAATTTGGCTTATGCCCTTTCCACACTGCAAAAGGTTTTATTTTCTTCCCCCCACCCGTCCCTTATGTGACGCTCTATTTTAACACATAACAAGTAGTTAAAACTGCTTCCCTGCAAAAATTCAATGGGGACACCAGAATCTAATAGCATAGTATTTGTAAGATTAATTAAAGTTCTATTTTTTCTTTTTGCTATACCATTAGAAGCTTGTGAATATGGTCGAGTAGTTACGTGGATTGTTCCTAATGATTTAACATATGAATTGAATACAAAAGATTCATATTCTCGACCTCTGTCACTTTGAACTCTTTTTGATTTTTCTACCAATTAGTTCTCCACTTTAGCGAGGAAATTTCTAAAAGTAGACAAAAGCATCACTTTCATTTTTCAACAAGTAAACATGAGTATATTTTGAATAGTGATCAATAAAAGTGATAAAATATCTATTTCCTCCACGTTTTGGGATACTTTTAAATTCACATACATCAGTGTGAATTAATTCTAATAGTTCAGTATTTCTTTCAACAGTTTTATGAGGTCTTTTTGTAATTTTTACTTTACTACATGTTTCACATATTTTTAATTTTTTTTTTCATATTAGGAATCAATCCCAAACTACTCATAATTCCCACATATTTACAGTTAATATGACACAAACAAGCATGCTAGAAATTTAAAGAAAAGAGCATGTAAATAGAAGTAGAAGCACTTTTATTTATATTCTCAACATTCAGTTTAAACATTCCATGACATACATAATCTTTGCCTCTAAAAATACCCTATTTAATAATAACATATTGATTAGATTCCATAGTTTGTTTGAATCCAGCCTTATTCAACAAATAACTAGACATCAAGTTCTTTCTCATAGATGGTGTATAAAATACATCTTTCAGAATTAGAATTCTTCCTCATGTAAATTTGAGTTCAATATCACCCGTTACAAGAACTTGAGTTGTATAAGAATCTCAAGGAATAACAATTTTAGGCTCTTTAAAAGCAGTGTAGACTTTGAACCAGTCTTTATCATAACAGACATTAAAATTGATCTAACGCCATATATATAGTACCCTATGGCATGCAAGCCACATGGTTGTAATTTCCCATGTAACGCCACATGACTGTATGGTACCATCAGGTGCCATATATATAGCACTAAAATGGGACTCTAGCACACATGTCTATTTTCACCAGAGTCTGCCCACTAAGCTTTAACACTTTAAACCATATGATATGTGTTATCAAAGCCACAAATGGCTCTTTGGTAGTGTTAGCCTGAGGTGTAGGTCTGTGTTTCCGATATATGCAATTTCAAGCAACATGCCCAGTTTTGCCACAAACAAAGCAACTTTTAACTTGAGAAGGATGCAACTGGTTGTTGGTCCGCTGGCTTGAATTTCTCTTATCAGATTGATGGTATTTTTTCTTCATATTAGAGTTTCTTGGCTTTAAATGATTATTTTTTGAAATCTGATTAGTAGACATATTTTCATTTGAAGAAATTAAATTTAGCTTAGTGGAATGTCCATTGCTTTCTTGCATAGGTGCATCTTGTTCTCTTGCCTCCTCTTCCACACATGTACGAGTTTTTTGGAATTCGCTCCAAAATGGTGGAAGTTTATCAATTAAGTCGACATTAAGTTTGTTGCCAATTTTAATTCCCTCATAAGCGACTTTGAAAATCTTGTGATTGTTCAACCACAGATCTTCCATTCACCATTTGGTAACGAAAAAATCAACTTGCTGACTATTTTTCCGCGCCTACTTCCTCTGTGTCATATATACTCTGTGAAACTTTCCAAATTTTCTTTGCAAAAGTGTAAGTAATATCATAATAATCATAAAAGTGATTAGCAAAGCAATTTAAAATATAGTACCAAGTTGTACCCATCTTTTTTGTATTTTTCTATGTTCTCTTCGTGTGTGAGAAATTCTTCATCAGTGAACTTTCCCTTTCCGCCTTCTAAAGTTTGCTCCCTTGAAACGAAAAGGCTTGTTGAGATCTCCAAACATTCTCATTTGGTTTCTTGAAAGTTTGCTCCATTTGAATCTCCCTAAGATTAATGGAAATAATTAAAATTTGTAAATAAAAAATTGTAAATAAATTTGAAGCAAACTAGTAACTAATTAGGCTGAGACATGGAATTCTCTCTCTTTTAAGGAGATTCAACTCCTCTAAGGTGTTGGAAAGTTTTCAATCAGCAGTGTAGTAGAAAATCACAAGACTTGTCCCTTCTAGAATACAACAGTCCACCTGAGACATTTTATAGTTCAATCTTTTTTGCACTAAGGAAGAGCTCAAAGCACTATTATAGAACACCCTTCTTTTTGTCAATTTATATGACACTTTCTTTTTTTTAAAATATACTTGGAATATTAATATTCTTTTATAACCATTTTTAGTGTGTAGTGTGATCAATAAAATGATATTATTTAAAGTGAAATATTTAATAAATGAAAACATATATCAGATAAATGATATTAAATTTTACCTTTCCAACATTATTAATTGTAATTTTCTTAATACTTCATTTGTCCTGTGAACATAGTTCATTATTTTTTTTTATCTATCCTAAATTATGGTAAATCTCCTAGTTTTCTTTATATTCCCTGATTTAATTTACAGATGCACATTGTTATAAACAATTAAAGATTAAATGAAGGATATATTAGAAAAACCATTTTAAAATTTACCTTTCTGACGATATTAATTGAACTTTTAAACCTGCGTGAAAATGAGTAGGGACAGGGCAGAGGGAAAGGGAGGCATGAGAGGGCGATCGCCCCAACAAAGTCGGTCACCGAAATGGCGGTCGCCTCTGCAAAATTTTTTAAAACTCAAAATTTTTTCGTTTAAAATTGCAGCCGGATGGAGATTACAAAAGAAGTTGGTTGGTGGAGAAGAAAGGGTTTAATGGGAGATGAAAAGTGGATTAGAAGGAGGCCTAGTATTTGAAGCCCATTTGCAAGCCCAAATAAGTAGTTTAGTTTTAGCCCACTTAGTTTACTCAATTTCTTGCATTGTTATGTACGTGAATTCCGAAAGAAAAGATAATTTCGTCACATGTACGTGAATTTTGTACATTAATATTTACACTTTCTTAAAAAAGAAGAAAATTAAGTCATCAAATAGTGTTTTTATCCAAAGATTTATTAATAATTTAACTCTTTTTAAACTTGATAAACAATTAAAGAAGTTTTTTGAAGTAAAAACAATTAAAGAAGTCAGTTATTAACATTTTCAAAATGTCCATATATTGATATTATATTAGTTTATGCAAATGACATAACAAACATGAACTTAAGTTAATACAAAAAACATAATAATACCATGTAAATAGTTTACCAATAACTTTCTTTGTAATTTTTTTTTTTATCTTCATTATTCTTCTTTTAACATTTGTGCTAGACATGCACTGCTTTAATTTAGGTTCCCTCACAAAGGGATAACAATTGTAATTATTGATAGATTAGTACTGATGCTTGGATGATTATTTGTACTAATTTTTAGTGTATCATGTAGTTATATTAATATATATTGCTCTAATTTTATAATAATATATAAGAGAAAACAAACTATATGGAATAGTATATATTATTATATATTTACATTACATTTTCTCAATTTTCTTATTGATCAGTTTGAGTGCATGAAAATACCAAAAGACAAATTCAAATGTCAAATCATCTCTACCCTTGAACCTAGATTGACATATTTAATTTTTTTCTACATAATAATATACTTATGATCATTTTGTGGTGTAAATGTTGACATATAAAAATATTTAAAAATAAGCTTGGTGCTAAATTTACAAATGAATTCAATATTTTTTTCTCTCCTTCAACATTAAATTTCTGTCTCAGCCACGTTGGAGACTATTTTCACAGGACAGATGGATGTGATAATAATATTTGTAAAAGTTGGAATGAGTTTATCTTTACAGGATAGAGGTAACAAATATTAGTGCTATTTATCACCATGTACTTTACATCACACCAAATGATATTTCAATTATACATTTTTAAAACGTAAAGGATTTATATTTTAAAACGAATGACTAATGAATCCTTAACTATGAATCCGAGATATTATTTGATTATCATGCTCCGCCTGTTGCCGCACAGATGCTTGAAAGCTGGGAAAAGTCTCATATTCGTTGCCAATGCATTTGGGTTTGGGACAAAATTAATTGACTGTATGGGTAAAGTTAAGAGCCAAGAAGGTCACAGTTGTGAATTCTGTGTACGGCATTTAGTCAACTAACTTGGTGTTAAATTTACACACGACTTTAGTATTTTTTTGGCACCCTCAACATATAATTTATGGCTTCGCCACTTAGGGGAATATTTTCATCGAACAGATAAATATGAAAATAATATTTTTGAAAATTGGAATGAATTTATCCTTGTGGGACAGAGGTAATAAAGATTAGGGGGAAATTGGCCCAATAAAGATGCCTAAAAATTTTTTTGTCTAACTAGTGTTTGACTCAAAATAAAAGAGTAAAATTAATTCAGAAACCTTTGAAATACAAATGTACAAATTTACCCTCTATGTAACAAACAATTCTCTCCCAAATCAGAAGCTCTAAAATCAAAATCCAAACCAACGTTAACTCCTCCATCTCTCTTGTTCACAATGTTAACTTCTATCCAACGGCTCTCTCCACTCTCAAATAGACGTCTGCTTGTTGTGAATCTTACACATCTTTACTGAATGCATACGGAAGATCTCAACAACCGGAACAAGCCAAGTAAATATTTGATCTGATGAAAAGAAACAATTGCAAAGCGAATTTGGTGACTTACAATGCTCTGATCGATGCGTATGGATCAAATGGTTTCCTAGCAGAAACCTTAGAACTACTGTGAGAAATGGAGCAAAATGGTATGTTGTCTCAATTAGTACCCTGCTGGCTTGCTTGTGGTCGGTGCTGTCAAAATGTGAATATTGAGTCTATACTTAAAGCTGCTAAGATGCTAGGCATAGAATTAAATATAACTGCTTACAACTCTGCAATTGGCAGTTATATGTACATAGGTGAGTATGAGAAAGCTGTGGGGTTGTAGAGGCGCATGAAGGACAAGAAAGTTAAAGCAGATCCTGTTACTTATACTGTGTTGATAAGTGGTTGTTGTAAGATGTCAAAGTACAATGAGGCAATTGAATTTCTTGTTGAAACGATGGATCTGAAACTTCCTTTCTCAACGCAGGTGTATTCTTCTGCAATCTGTGCTTACAGCAAACAGGCAACTTATTAGTTCTTCTGTGATCTGTTGATTTTGATATGCTTTTATTTAATGCTAACACAACTCGAATAAGTTCTAAATCCGCTATCTTTCTGGTTTCAGGGTCAAGGTCGTGTCCACCTTTGCAAAACCTTTAAAAAATTGTAAGCTTTTGGGCAATCACCGGTCCATATATATGTACATATATATATATATATATATCAGGGTCGTTTGGACTTGTTTTTATTTTGTTTGTTTTGCTTTTGATAATTTCAAATATTGAAATTGCTTGATTCTCATAATCAGGATTTATTAAATACTCTTTCAATTTTTGTTACGTGTTGATATTAATCTTTTACTTATTTTGCTATTTTAACTTTGTTGATTTCAAATACTGAAATGACTTATTATATTTATACGATTCTCATATTCAGAATCTGTTGAATTTTCATGCAATTTTGTTATTTTTTATACTAATCTGCTGCTTATTGTGGCGTGTTTGTGTCAGAATTTTGCTGTCATTAACTTATTACCGTGTACAATATCTATTTTTCTATGTTAGTTGATTCTAGATGTATCAAACCATTCTCTCTTGATCTGAAATCTGGTTGGTTAATTTTTTCGTACCCTTTTCTGTTTTCTGGATTCCTACTTAGAACGGATTTGAATAAGAAGTAAAATTTGGTTTCCCTGAGAGTTAATTCATAATGAACTTGAGTGTTTCATCTAGATGTGAATGTCTTATGGTGCTTCTATATTGACACTAGTTAATAATTATTAATCTTGGGGCATAATCAACATCAACTTAAATTACTATTGCAACTTGAATGATTGCCTGAACTTATTTCAGAACCAGATTCTCATGGAAAGTAAATGAGATAATGAGCTAAAATTATCATTATTCTCTAGATGTTCATTGAGTTAAACTTGTCTGTGTCAGCTCCTTGCAAGTCAAAAATCAGTGGCACTACAATTTTATGCTCGATTCTTACAGAAGAATTAAATTGATTTATCATCAGTGTAAATTTCTATTTCTTCTAATATTTTCTCACATGTCTAACTAGTTATCTTTATATAGAGGAGGAATCTTCTACGCATAGCTGTAGTCAATATCAGAATGAATGTACATGATCCACAAAACATGAAAGATGATGTAAGTTCATCCGTTCGTTATTTCTCTTTTCATTCAGCAGATATTTTTTCCCCTTTAATTCAGCAGTTCTGTTATTTTGAATAAAAATTGGTTCCCAAGCATAGAGATTACTACATATTAATCCCATTCCAATCTTTCTTTCTAAGAATTCCACGCACTCTTACCAGACTTCAATAAATTAGCTCTCATTTGGTAGGTATAGAAACTTAATTTTGTACTTTCAGCAGCTTTCCAATGTTTTCCATTTATCATTTTTGGTTTAGGAACCGTTGCAATTTTTTTGAGATAAATAATCCTGCATTGCTTGCTGGGCACTGGTCCCAACTTTGTGCCACTTGCAAGGTGATGATTACTTCCTTTTATAAAATATAATAACATTATATGCCTATATATATTAGTGAAAGAAAGCTTTATTGTTATTTTATAATGATCTAGTTATGTTTCTTCTAACATTGCTTGGGTTGTTTTGTATCAGATTGTCCGGCCTCTACATGCAAAGCATTGTAGAGAACCAAATATTGATTCTTAATTTCCTATAGATACACACCATACAGATTTTTATTCTATGATCTTCATTTTCAAAATGGAATTCAAATCCAAGTCAGAACAATTATTTTTAGAATCATTACTTCTATCAAGGTTGAATCATGTGAAAGGAAAATACATTTCTAAACAAGAATGCATTAAAGTAATCATTAACAAATAAAATAATTAATTAAGATGATAACCAACTAATTAAAATTTCTGGTTTGGCAAAGCAGAAACATAAAAATTTAGATTTGGATAAAGTTAGAAAATATAAAACACAAATAAAATTGAAATCAGAGCACTTACCTTGTATATTGTATGGTCTCTTTAATGGCTCTATCATAATCATCTGCGTTAAGAAAGAGTAGTAGTTTTAATAGCAGAAGCATTTCTACCTGGTATTTTTTGCACCAATAACATTGCTGGGAATATTTTTCAACTCTTGTTTATGCTTAGGAATAAATTTTTATCTTGCCTTCTGGTAGTACTCGAACTAGTTCAGAAATTTAGGGAATAAGAGTGTGCAGGAGAAAGAGCCTTGAGTATGTTTACTTTCAAATAACTGTTCTAAAAATGCTGCTTTCTGGTTGACTGAATATTTGATAGACTTAAAATATACAGATATTGCAGAGTTAGATAAAACGTAAGAGAGATGGTGAATGGGACAATATAAGTTCAACTTTTGTTCTATCTTATACAAGAATGATGCTATTGAACAATAATCGTGCAAAACTTTCCATAATTTTTTGAGATAAGGAAATTATAATATACATATTAAATGGACAAAGATATCTTCCATGCCAAATCTATATTTAACAGGCCTAATATTACGGCAAGACCTCGTAATTCTAGCATTTCGAAGACCATTCAGCAGCTTCTGTTCTCTTCTCTTCTGTTGCAGTTCCTTTTGTTTCTTCTGCCAAATTAGCATTTCTGAAGCAAAGTGTTAAGACTGCAAAAGCAAGACGTCTTTTTATATGGTTGAAAAGAAAACGAATTAATTCAGAAACTCTAATGCAACAAAGAAACCCGAATTAATAAGAAAATTAATTTATATCAAACTAGAATGTGATAAACAGAATAAACTAAAATCCTATTTTTATATCCTATTATAGGATTTCAATTTAGATCGGAAGAGCTTAATTGCCAGGTTCTCTTTTCATATTCTTAAATCATAGTAGTGATTAAAAAAAATGGTGAAGTGTGCTCTTAAGTTTTTACCAAACTACTGATCACCTTCAGGTAAGCAGACAGATTAAGTGATAGAATTTCAATAGTATCAGTGCATCGCGGCTGATGTAGAACCGGACTGCATAATATTTGCCTATTTCCCCCCTCCTATCAAACATGTGCAGAGAGTGAATCAAGTGACCAGATGATGCTTGTTAGCTAGTTAAGTAAAATACAAAATACGTGGATATGCGACAATATGTCGGTCATAGTTAGTCTCTATTCACAGATAACTCCCTATATTTATGAACTTTGATTACTTTTTTACTAATGAGTATCCGCCTGTTCAATTTATTTGCAAGAGCAAAACAACTCGAGCAAATTTTGCAAAACCTCACTGACTTGGCCATCTTCTACTATAACTTACCTATAACTAAATGGATTTGTACAATAGAGCTGTGGCAAACGGTCAAGGTTATTGCGTATCATGTACATTAACTGGAAGGACGTGTAGCTACTATCACATAGTGCTTTGTAATACTTAGTGTCATATTGTACAAGTAGAAACAAGATTGATATGTAATTGAGTAAAGTTAATCAGGTGAAGTTGGAACAGTATGTGATATAAGGGAATCTCTGCCAAAATTTCTGCAAACGCTTTTGCGATAAATTATCATTAATTTTTTTGTTGAAAGTTTTGTAAATACTAAAGCGATGCGTAGGTATATATCATCATAGAACTGATGGCAAATCAATGTTACATGCATTTTCATTTTAGGGAAACTTGTCCAACATATTGCAAACACAGGGGGGTGTGGCAGAGAGACGCATTGGTGACTCCCCTGTGAAATACGGTATCACTTCAAAATGACTCCAAATTTGATATTTTGAAGTCTCCTAAGTATGCAAACAAGTCCTCTTTTTTTTTCCGATCTTATGAATTGAGTCCGTGTTGGTCGGGATCGATTCCAATTTGCTTACTGAGCAAGCTTCAACACATTGATCTATTATGAGAATCTCATTGCATGCGTCTTGGTCAAAAGAGGCAGATCGAATAGATGAGTTGTGGACATCACGTGACAAAACGCTAGATCGGTTTAACACCCTATATATGCAAATGCCCTCTCTTTCTGATTTGAATGAGTTGATCGAAGTTGGGTCCAGCAAGGAGGCCATGCGAGTGCATTCTGGTAAAAAGAGGCCCTAAAATGAAGAAGGATCGCCATCACTGCACCTGGGCCGTTATAGCGCCATATTTCCGGCATGATTCCGTTATGGCTTTAACGAAGTCGAAACTTTGTTAAACTTGACATTGGTACCCCCACTGTGTCTCCTTGTGTGTTTTCAGTTGTTCAATGATTATGGATGAGCGAACAGATGAGATGTGGACATCACATTACAAAATACGTTACACAACGTGATGCTAAGTCATGTTTAACACCCTCTATGTGCAAATGCCCCCTCCCCAGACTTGAATGCATTGATCTAAGTTCGGTCCAGTCAGGATGCCATGTGAATGGAACCTTGTAAAAGGAGGGGCCCAAATCAAGAAAGACCACAATCACTACACCAATGCCATGATAGTGCCATACTCACTGCATGCGTCCGTTATTTCACTAACAAAGTTGAAACTTCATGAAACTTGACAATCATGACCCCACCATGTCCATTTCTTGTTTCCAGTGTGTTTAATGAATTTGCATGAGCGAACGGATGACTTGTGGACATCACGTGACAAGACAAGTTACACAATGTACTACTAAGTCATGTTTAACACCTTATATATGCAAAATGCCCCTCCGCTGGCTTAAACATAGGGATCTAAGTTGGGTTCAGCGGGGAAGCCATGTGAATACAACCCGGTAAAAGGAGGGTCACAAAATCAAGAAGGATCGCCATCACTGTACCTATACCCTGATAGCGCCATATTCGTGGTATGAGTCCATTATAACAAAGTCAAAACTCGATGAAACTTGACACTCATGACTCCACCATGCCCATTTACGTGTTTCCAGTGTGTTTAATGAATTTGGATGAGCAAACGGATGACTTGTGGACATCATGTGACAAGACAAACTGCACACCTACTAAAGTCATATTTAACACCCTATATGTACAAAATGCCCTTCTCCTAGCTCAAACATAGGGATCTAGATTGGTTCAGCTGGGAGCTATATGAGTAAAACCCGGTAAAAGGAGGGCCCCAAATTTAAGAAGGATCGCCGTCACTGCACCTATGTCGTGATAACGCCACATTCGCAGCATAAGTCCGTTACGGCCTTAATGAAGTCGAAACTTTGTGAAACTTGACAATGGTGACCCCAGCGTGTCCCCTTGTGTGTTTTCAATGTGTTCAAAGACTATGGATGAGCGAACGGATGAGATGTAGACATCACTTAACAAGATACATTACACAACGTGACGTTTAGCCAAGTTTAACACCCTATATGTACAAATGACCCCTCCCCCGGCTCGAATGAGTTGATCGAAGCTGGGTTCAGTAGGAAGGCCATGTGAGTGCATTCTGGAAAAAGAAGAACCCCAAAATCAATAAGGATCGCCATCGTTGCATCTATACTGTTATAGCGCCACATTAGCGGCATAAGTCCGTTATGGCCTTAACAAAGTCAAAACCTTGTAAAACTTGACAATGGTGACCCCAGCATATCTCCTTGTGTGTTTCCAGTGTGTTTAATGAATTTGGATGAGTAAACGGATGACTTGTTGGACATCACGTGACAAGACAAGCTACACAACATACTACTAAGTCATGTTTAACACCCTACATATACAAAAATGCCCCTCCATTGGGTCCAGCCTGGAAGCCATGTGAATGCAACCCGGTAAAAGAAGGGCCCGAAAATAAAAAATGATCGTCATCACTGCACCTATGCCGTGATATCACCATATTCGCGGCATGAGGCCGTTATGGCACTAACAAAGTTGAACCTTCATGAAACTTGACACTCATGACCCCAACATGTCAACTTGCGTGTTTCCAGCATGTTTATTGTCAACTTGTGTGTTTCCAGCTTGTTTAATGAATTTGGATGAGTGAACAGATAACTTGTGGACATCACATGACAAGACACGCTACACAAAGTACTATTAAGTTATGTTTAACACCCTATACGCGCAAGTGCCTCCTTCCTAGACTTGAACGCTTTCATCTCATGTAGGGTTCAACACGGAAGCTATATAAGCACATTCTAGTAAAAAGAGCGCCCAAAAATCAAGAAGGATCGTCATAATTGCACCTATGCCGTTATAGCGTCATATTCGCGGCATGAGTCTGTTATGCCATAACGAAGTCGAAACTTTGTGAAACTTGACAATGGTGAACCCAGCGTGTCCCCTTGTGTGTTTCTAGTGTGTTCAATGACTATTGATGAGCGAACGGATAAGATGTAGACATCACTTGACAAGATATGTTACACAACGTGACGTTAAGTCAAGTTTAACGCCCTACATGTGCAAATGCCCCTCTCCCGGCTCGTATGAGTTGAACGAAGCTAGGTTCAGCAGGGAGGCCACGTGAGTGCATTCTAGTAAAAGGAAGGCCCCAAAATCAAGAAAGATCGCCATCGCTGTACCTATAACGCGCTGTTGTCAGGGCAAACAAAGTCGAAGCTCTATGAAACTTTACCCTTATGGCTCCACCATGTCCGCTCGCTTGTTTCCAGTGCGTTTTATGAATTTAGATGAAGGAACAAGTGAGTTGTGGACATCATGTGATAGGACATGCTACACAGCGTACTACTAAGTCATGTTTAACATCATATATATGCAAAATGCCCCTCCCCTATCTCAAACACATAGATCTAAGTTGGTTTCAGCCGAGAAGCCATGTGAGTGCAACTTGATAAAAGGAGGGCACCAAAATCAAGAAGGATTGCTATCACTGCAACTAAACCGTTATAGCACATATACACGGCATGAGTCCCTGATGACCGTAATGAATTTAAAATTTTATGAAACTTGACGCACATGACCCCACTATGTCCCGTTGCGTGCTTCCATTGTGTTTAATGACTTTGTATGAGCGAAAGGGTAGTTGTGGGCATCACTCAATTCTTTTCCATTAAGTCTCCATTACTCAAAAAACTCAACAAATGGTCATCAAACTTCAAAATGACTCGAAATTTAATATTTTGAATGTCTGCTAACTATATGTGTGCCGTGTTTGACTTCCATTGCACAATACCACTTCCATTTGACTGGTTTTTGACTGAAATGTGTTTGGAAACTCTCGGTTCAAGGAATCAGACCAAACGTGATTTAGATTTCCGATCCCTAATTTCATTGCACAATACCACTTTCATTTCAATTTTTCAGCAGCCACCCGCACACTACTGTCAAACTGCCCGATCCGGAACCCTTACTCCCTTCGCCCATCGCCGTCACCTTCAAGGAATCAACAACTCCCAAATCTCACCCCATCGTCGTTCACCTTTGAGGCCTCGACTGAGACAGCCGACCCGACTTCGTGTTTAAGTTTGCTGCGTAGGCAACGGCTTTGGAGCTTGGACCTCCGCCTCCGGTGCTCGACTGCTCGTGTTCGGTGTCAGTAAGTGCCTTTCTCTATTTATATAGCTTCGATAAGTTATAACTTGCTCAAACCACCTCCATTCTAGTCTTACCCTCTTGTATAGTTTAGTTTTCTAAATTTGATGGCATTTTTATGAGAAGGCATGTTTCCCTCTGTCTTTCTATTCTCAAAGCATCCATGGAAACTTACTATTTATGTGGGAGTTTTTGGTTGAACTAGATGGTGAAGAGTGCATATGAAAGTAAGATAACTTTGGATCTGGCTGATGATATAATTTCACGACATTTGGATAACTTTAAATTCTAAATCGAATTGATGGATTTGCATAATTAAAGAATGGTTAAAGGCGTCATTTTTGGAGACTTCAGTCTTATTTGGCAGTTTAGTTATATTTATAAGAACTTCTAATGAAGCTATGTTAGTGTATGACGAAGTGATTATATTTGAATGTAGGGCTTTGAAGAAGAAGTTCAAAGATAGGATTTTTG
Source organism: Nyctanthes arbor-tristis (assembly GCA_963692815.1). Classification (NCBI taxonomy): domain Eukaryota; kingdom Viridiplantae; phylum Streptophyta; class Magnoliopsida; order Lamiales; family Oleaceae; genus Nyctanthes; species Nyctanthes arbor-tristis. The sequence goes on from CAVNYN010219591.1 coordinate 29,820, forward strand.
AGTTTCAGGTAGATCAGATGCACAATTTGGTTAAAGGGTTTCTAATTTTCCATTATTTTTCCTATTTCTTATGTGTTGTAACAGATGTTTTTGTAGGCTTTAAGAGAAAATATCCATCAAGAGTATCGTGAAGTTGTTGAGAGGCCTATATTTATAGGTTCTACTCTTATTATACAAAAATGATCTTTGGCCAATAACTTCCTTCACTCTATTATCAATATTAATAGTTTCTTTCTCGCACAACTTCAGTGATTGGAAATCGAGCTGATGAAGTGGTAAAATATCTGTGTACATTTTGATATTAAAATGTTTAGAATAGCATGTATGCATTTCTCATTGCTCAGATGTTTGTCTTAGAAAATTGATTGAAACTGGAGATAGTGAACAGATTTTCCAGAAAGCAATCAGTGAATAAGGGGCAATAAGCAGAATTTATGTAACAGTTCGGTGAAAACTGTGGTCCTAGTGTACAAAGCATGAAAAATTCTGGTTAGTTCTATTCAATTTGATTTCAACTTGTCTTAAAAATTTTTGCTTATTAGAAACATGAGTCAAAATAGCAACATGAGTCAGAATAGCGTTTCATTTGCACATTTGCAGCATAACCACCCCTGCTTCCCATAGAAACAAAGCAAAGAAAAAGAAAGAGTTCTTACTTCTTACTTTTCAGTTTGCTATATTGCCTTCATTAATTGAACTTTCTTTAGTTTTTTCACATTGATGCTGAGAGTACCTCAAATTTAGTGATTCAATGTTTGATTGCTGCTAAGTCTTTAGAAATTTTTTTTTTTCACAAGCCCGGGAAAGCCGGAAAAAACTGAATTTATTACCCGAGCCCGAACCGGGACCAAAACCGTTTGGGTTTGTCATTTTTGGGATCAAGACCGGGATCGAACCGAAGATGTTTGGTCCGGTCTTGGTCCTTCAAAAACCCAGGACCGAAACCCGTTTGCACAGCCCTAATTACAAGTGTACAAAAGTTTCATATACATGATGTAGCCTCTTGCCGCCCAAACTCTACCTCGCTGCCTATCACTGAACCCATGCCATTATGGGGTTAAGTATCACTGCACAGGTGCCGTTATAGAACAAAAACAAACCTGCAATATTTTCTTTACAAATTCTCCCCAATAAGAAACATTTATCCACATTGTATCTATGCTGTCCATTGCTGTTTCACCACAAGAACTAAATGGATTTCAGTACATAACCATTGCTCTATCTAAACTTTATTGAACTAACACTATTTATGTGAAAATAAGATTTATCAAAGTACAGGTGTCACTTACCAAGTATCATATTACAATCATAGACAACACAATGAAAAACAAAAGGAATGAATTGTCAACATATATAACTATGAACAACATATATAACTATGAACAAATTAGCAAAGGTATTACACACTATTGAAAACATATCTTTATATGCACTCATAATTAGTTACACTGTGAGGTAGAAATCCAAACTCAAAAAAAGAAAACAGCATGAAGGTCGTGATATGGTACAGATCACGTCATGTATGCCGTGATATCACCTAAAGTACAATATCATATCAGCACATATATATAGCATCTGTACTACTGCCACAACTACGTAGAAGGAAACCGCTTGTTCAAATAGGCATAATGGCATTAATGCAGTTATGTATTATAGATCACGGCACACATTCCGTGATCTCAACAGGAAGCACCATATCGTCATTAGAACATTGAAATTGATTCTAAAAATCAGTTAAAACTCTATAGAAACAAAAAAAAGTTCAAACTAACATAATGGCATGCATGTCGTTATTTTGTACAGATCACGGCACATATGCCGTTATTGTGGTTTGACCATCAGAATCCCCAGAACTAGAAAGATACAGACCCCCACTCGAAAAATAACTGCCACAGGATTGCGTTTCCTATTTTATACTGATCTTTTTTTGTTCTTCAAAGGTTTTTGAAAGTTTTGTGAAATACCTCAATACATAAACATTATTGCACTATTTTAAATCAACAAATCTGGAGATTTAGATCCTTCTTCAAGACCCATTGAGCAGATCCCACTGCTGCCATTTGTATCATCAATTTTTCTGAACATAACTCCTCCAATTTCCCGCGAATAAGCGATCTTCTTGTTTTTTCCCTCTGTTTGCAGCGTTCATTTGGGGGTTTTATGGAGTTAACGTTATTTGGGGGTTAGGTTTGGGGGTTAGGTGAGAGGTGGAGATAAGATTTTGTTTATTTTTTAGTTTTTTTAATGGACTACCCTAGTTGGACAAAAATTATAGAAGCCACCCTTTTTAAATAAAACTTTTGGTTGACCTCTTGTTTTAAACAAAACCCCCTAAAGATTAATTCTACTTATCACTATCTACTTTAGGTCACACCAAATGATATCTCAATTATACATTTTTAAAACGTAAAGGATTTATATTTTAAGACGAATGGCTAATGAATCCTTAACTATGAATTGGAGATATTATTTGATTATCATGCTCCGCCTGTGGACCCACAGATGCTTGAAAGTGGGGAAAGTCTCATATTCTTTGCCAAAAAGATGGGAAAAGCCTCATATTCGTTGCCAATGCAGGTGGTTTGGGACAAAGTTAATCGACTGTAAGGGTAAATTTAAGAGCCAATAAATACTTGTAGCGTTGTCTGTGCTTGGGTGAGGGAGAAATGGCTGAAACGAGGTTTTGGGAGGCTGCAGCTAAAGGGGACGCCGTACTTTTGGAAAATCTACTTGAAGAAGACCCACTAATTCTTGATAGAGTTTATTTTTCATGTTCAAATTACAAGAATCCATTACACATAGCATCAGCTAAAGGTCACGTAGAAGTTGCAAAAGTGTTACTATTGGCTGCACCAGAGTACATTTGTTTGACTCGCAACGACAATGGAAGAAATCCGCTTCACGTCGCGGCCATGAATGAACATTTAGAGGTTTTACGATTTTTGATGGAGAAGGATCCAATTGCTGCTCGGGAGAAGGCAGACCACGGCCAGACCGTTTTGCATTTATGTGTGAAACAAAATCAGTTGGAGGCCATGAAAATTATATTGGCTGGTGTAAAAGATACTGAGCTGTTGAATGCAAAGGATGATGATGGGAATACCATATTGCATTTGGCGGCTATACATGAACGATCTGAGGTAAGAGTCATATCAACCAAATTAACTTTTTGTGAGCATTTCCTCCCTTTCATTCATTAATTTATATGCACGTCAGGAAAAGGATTTCCTGACGTGCGAAAAATTATATGTGAGCATTTCCTCCCTTCATAACGGGACAGATACAAACAAATTTGTCATTTCTCCATTAAAAAATATTTCTATCATTATTCCCCCACGATCCATGAATTGCCAAGTGGATTTGGTGGGGCACATTGAGGAGCAAATCGGATCGGCTTTTGATTCATGAAATTTCTTCCCTTTTTTAAAAGAGGGAAAAAACTAAATGTTACCATACAGATAATTATTATCACACTGAGCAAATTGGAACATCACCTATAACAAATTATCACAATTATATATCAATATTTTAGCATTCTATTTACACAAATGAAATAGACCACTTATAATAAACACTCAGCGGCGACAACGACGACGATGATGAGTTAAAACAGTGAGCAAACTAGCTAATTAATCCAAAAAGATAATCAATAAGTAATGAGCAAACTAATAGATCCAACTAGAACAAGTATTCGTAATTCAACCTCCCACAGTAAAACAAGTGGAGACTCGAGAAGAGAATAAGAGAACGATTGGTTAAGGGGTATGAAATTTGGAAATTAGCTCTTCCCTCTTTAACTTCTTTTCGGCTTTTTATAAGTTTTCAACTTTTGGGTAAATAGAAAAGATTACTCATCGGATCATTTTTATATCAACAGAAAGATATTAATTGTGTTATCTCATCCCATATGATTAATTGTTATTCAATATATAGTTGAATGCCTTTACTAACCTGTTTGAAGCCAAGATCTATGTACTTGGAATGCTATACAATTGAAGTTTAAAGATGGCCGGCCAACACGATTAGGAAAAGCTCCTCGATGAATATTATCTTTAATTTGATTATTATAATTTCATTGGTCATTATTATTCAATTTTTAAATTGGTTCAGCACTATTTTATTTGATATGATGGTACTAAGTCAAAATTGAAATTGGAAATTATATAAAATCAGATATCTAGTGCTATAAATAGTGTCAGACAGTTGTGGGCGGGCCACTGCCTCTGTCTACTAATTGATGTTGCGTGCCTAGATGTGTAGCACAATCGTTTGAAATCTTTTATGACGTCAAATGTATGATTTTATATAATTTCCCTAAAAAAATTTAGCACTGAAATTTCTGCACCTTTAGAGAGAGGCAATGGTTAGATGTTGAACATGCCAATTATCCCATATTAGACTATATAAGATTGATACATTAATTTTGTACATAGCTCAACGGCTTATGTGCTAAAATATGTAAACATTACCTCATGCAGACTCTCGAATATCTGTTGGAAAAGAACATAGATTTACAAGCACGAAATGCTAATGGCAGCAGCGTAGAGGATATTTTGGATCAAAATGGTGGGAACGTAAATTTTTTTTGGCAAATCAATAATTGGAAGATGATAATTTTCTCTGGTCTAAGCCAATGGTGGACAACATTTCGTGAAATCCTCATGGTGGTGATGGTTTTGATAACTACAATGACGTTCCAAGCCGGGATAACTCCACCTAGTGGTTTTTGGCAAGATACTCCACCAGATAATTCACACAAAGCAGGTGAATCAATAATGGCACATTATCATCCTATAGCTTACAAGAATTTCATTATTGCAAACACGATAGCTTTTCTACTGTCTATTACTATGATTTTGGTTATATCTTTTCGGGTGAAAATTCGGCACTGGTCGACTATGCTTATTATGGAACTTTTTATCTTCCGATCTCTAATTTCAGCTGCAGTGGCTTATGTTATATCCGTTGTTGTGGTTATGCCTGAGAAGGAAACGACATCCACCGGCCGTTGGGTCAAGAATTCTTTCTATATATGGTGCAGTATGATGGTAATCCTCCCTCTAAGGCACTTGGTTATTGTAATTTCAATACGAACCGGACTGTTTTGCTTACGCAAGCTCACACATCGCTTTTCAAAACATACAACTGCAAGAGAACCATAAAACTCTGCATGATAAGCGAGTTAGAATTTTATGAACTTTTTTACTGTTCATTTACTGATATCAAGAATGTAAAATTAATCCGCACACTTCATGCTATTTAATGCAACTCCCTATTATTATACTCCCTCCATCCCATAAATATGGGTCAAGTTTCCATTTTTATTTGTTCTATATTATAGTCCATTTACATAGACGAGATAGAACAATTAATTGCTCTTCCAAATATACCCTTAATCAAACAAGTAATTAATTTTCAAAGCATTAAATAGAACTAGTCTTTAATAGAGGTATGTTAGACTATTAAGTATGATTTTTATATTTTCATCCACATTAAATCACATTTCTTAATCTGCGCATAAGAAGCATATGGGCCTATTTTTATGGGACGGAGGATGTATAAATTTAACAGTTGGTCCCACTTTTTGAACCGACTTAGATACACACTAACCGTATATATCACCTAATTAATTATGTGATTCGCGATTCTCTACGTTCATATCCTTATGATTTCTATTAGCATCACATACTAAATATTAAGTTTAGATTCCCTAAATCTTACTTGTATAAGAACAGTTAAGCAAACGATATGATCCAAAGTACGAAGGCCAGGAAGAATAAATCTCAAACTCGTAGGCAGTTTATTTTTCATCAAAGGAAACCCAAATCGGGAAAGAGGACGTCGTCAAATATTGATGTTGGACAAGAAAAGTAATTTTATTAGCAATGGTATTTAGGTTTTAGTTTTTGGTTTTATACTAGTAGGATTTTGTTTTTCGTTTCCAGGTTTTAATTACTTTCGAAGATATACTAGAATTAGGTAAAATTTGTGCATATAGTCTTATGTATGGTTTTTATTCATTCAATCATTAATAAAATTTTTGAGTTTTACTCAATTGCTTGGTGGATTCCAAGACTTGCTTGATAGATTACAAGTTTTCTCTACTTCTCAAGGTTTTCGCTAGAATTCCTTGCTTCTGCCCAGCATCAAGTGATATCAGAGCGTGGTTTCTCCGGCTCATTATCATTGATTGCTTTTCAAATTCAGGGTCATATCCATGATTGAGTATTCGTTATAGCAGCATGTCTGGGATATTCCTAGTTTTGATGAGTATTTGCAACTTGATAATCTCTTCTACTGATTGCGTATATAATAGATAAATTCTTTGTAATTATGTAATTTTTCCATTTCTTTATGCATGTATTGCTTAGTATAGAGAATATTTGTATTCGTAGATTGATTTATATTCCTTTTTTAGATCAAGAACATTTTGTTATATATATATAATAATAATAAGACAGTTATTCTCCTCTTTATATTCTTTTTCTGTATTTCTACAATCCCAAGGTAGATGGTAGACGATTGATGATATTGAGACGACTAACAAGTTTCATTACTAAAAAAGAGGAAAACTTTTGGTACTCTAGGTGTCAATCATGAATTTTCTAGAGAAACAGATTGGCTCCGGACCACCAATCAGATGCAACTCGGAGCTCGATCTATTTCAATAACCGGGCCAGTGCCAATCTTGAACCCACAAGTCTTGTCTTGTATATATACATATAGTTGTCAAATCAAGTGATTTTTTTTAGCCCGTGTTGTGTCCTGAGAAAAATTGGTTGTACCCCATATGAAATTTCCTTTAGATTTTAGTTTTATTCGGAACTTTTTCTGATGGGTGTTGTTGGCCGTCAGAAATTTTGACAACTATTGATCGTAAGAAATTTCCAATGACTTTTCGTTTAGATTGAAAAAAATATAATAATCTATAGTGAGTGACCTCATTAAAAGATTTTCTTCTATAATAACCCGGTAATGCATTGATTCCAAAATCTATATAAGGTTCTTTATTAAATTCACTAGTCTTTATTGGAATTGTTTTCAAGGAAAAATGTCATATTAATGAGAAACAAATCCTTCTTTGTGTATAGAATTGAAATTTCATGCTATGATCCTTTTAATAATACCAGCCGTTGTCTTGTCTTCACAAAGTCACTCGGTGTTCCGCAGTTTTCAACTCTACTTCGCAAGTTGGGAAATGGGGATGATCTCTATTCTATTACACACACTAGAAGCCAATTATTGTAAAATTATTGCGATATATGAGTAACTAATTTTTACAGTTCAATGAAATATGGGTTTTTAACAATAACCAGTTTTATTACGTTCAAACAATGTATTTTAAAAAAAAAATAGAGAAGCGAAAGAAGAGTCAACAGTATTATCGCAAAAAGCATACTTACAATGAAAGAAGAGTCAACAGTATTATCCCAAAAAGCATATTTACAATGAGAATCAAAAAGAATTTTTGATCTAGAGTCACGATGTGGTGCCAAAGTGGAGCCACCAGGTGTATTTCACACATAAAACTACATGTAATTTTATCAACTTATAATCATATGACTGCATGTGCCCCATGTCAGAGTATCTCTAAAAGGCTGTTTAAATCTAAAATACTCTTTATTTTAAAAAGAGTAAATGCTAAAAAATGAGCTTCAACAAGCTATCTAAATTAACTTTTAAAATAGAGAGGGGAGTTTGGAGAGTCAAATTGACTATCAATAATTTAATGGCCACAACTTTCAATGATTACTTCTTGATTTCTTCTTTTTTTTTTTTTTTTTTTTGGAGGAGAAAAATTAGCCTTTATAAAATTAATGAAAATCAGACCCCAAAACCGAAGAAAGGGAGAAGGGGCAACAATCAATCCAATTACATGAAAAACGAAAGGCTAAAGATCGTGCACAAGCACAAGGGATTTTATTAGTTATTGATATCTAGAATATAAATTTAACTAGAAATGAAACCAAATAATCATTGTATGTCAAATTATTCATGTCAAAAATTTTCACTGGGATATATATTTTATAGGTAAAATTTTTTTTACGATGGTATATCAAAATATTGATGTCAATCCAACACTTTGTACATTAGAAGAATTGTTTAAAAATATTAACAATATACATGTAATGAAAAATGCCTATGATAGAATAAATTTCACATATAATTAATCTGCAACATTTACACTTTGTATCAGTTGAATCTCCTATTCTACGTACTTTTTTTTTTCAATGCCATGGAACCAACACTACATAAATTCTCGCATAAGGTTCCTATGTACTATTTTTGTCTTAAATCATTACTAAATCTCATTAGAATGATCTTTATACCTCTTCAAAAAAAATGAGAACGATATTTATATATTACTCTTTAAGAAATAATAACTAAAACTTAAAATAATTAAGAAATTAAAAATGAAACAATTGATTCATCACCTTACACTTGCCTTTCAGTTGTTAATCAGTGTTTCTATATAAAAAGTGTTTAATACTAAGGATTTTTGTACATCTTTTTCTAATTAAACGTTGTTATGTGTTTTTGAGTCTAACGCATAAAATAATTTATAAACAGAATACCTAAATCTTAGATAAAGAAAAAGATCCTCATTAAAAAATAATAATTTTTTTCTTGGTTAAAGATAAGGAATTACGATTGATGAATCACAAATTTAAATTGATAAACCTAAACAGATAAAATAACTGGTAAAGTTTGAAGAGACATTTAGATAAAATCGGCTGGAAGGCAGTTTGAAATTGAAAGGATTTAAAAAAAATGGATAATATGATGTTTACCGCACAAAGTACACTAACTAAAATTAAAAAGATCTAAATATCCTTACCTACAGCAGAAATGGCGGGAAAATTGCAGAAAGTCTTTACCGTAGTTCCTCTTATTTAATTAATATAGATTTAAGATAAAAGAAAACAATAAATTTTTCTTGTAAAAAGTAAATCGAAGAGCCAAAAATGAAGAGTTTGTTGGAGAGAATCAATTTTTTCTCTTTAAATTTAAGATGCGTTTTGAAATGTGAAATGTTCTCTTTTAAAATATTCTTCAATGCATAGAAGTAGTCACAGAGTAATTTGACAACTTGTAAAAAAAAGTGTTTATTTGGAATATTAAATGCTTGACATTGTCATGGCGCTACAACAATGTCAAGTATTAATTCTCTAATCACTATTCTTCTCTCTATATCTCTTTTCAAAATACCTAATAATAATTTATCAAATATATAAAGTAGAGATTCAGGAGCGGAGGCCCAATAGGCCCAGTACGGTCCATGGACCGCATTGGACTGGCCAGCGGTCCAATAAAAAATAAGGCTTGTACCGCGATGGCCCAAGAAAAAAAAGTCTGGTGTGCTAGCTTTCTTAGGCCATTCAAATAAAAGATAAAAGGCCTAACCCAAAACTATAAAAGTTTAGCCCAATTGGTCCAAATCCAATCAATTAAAATTAAAAAATAACCCATCCAATCAGATCAGCCCAATTAAAACAAACTACCCAAACCAGAATATTAGCTAATGCTATCGACCGAGATACTGAGACCCGAGTGCTGCTTCGCCTTTCTTCTTCCACACCTGGACTGCTGCAGTGCTGCTCAACCTTGATGCCTGGACGGTCGACGGACTGATGCCGCACCTCCGCCTGCTACTACGGACCTCAGTGCCGGCCAGTGACCCGAGAGCCATGACTGCTTCTTCTTCTCCGAGCTGGCAGTTCCGCTCCGCCCCTGCTTGGCTGCTTCTTCAATTTTTCATGATTTGGCCGGTGGCTAGGGGAATAAATTACAAGTATGTAGAGCCCTAAACTAAATACTCTTGCTACCTTAAGATTCTTATATAGCTTTTGAGACTTAAGTTTTGCCCAATTTGTATTTTGTAGGGATTAGTTTACAAATTATAATTTAGGGCTCTGTGAACTTTGCAGATGAGGTCAGCTAAAGATATTTCACTCGGAGCAAGAAAAATGGAGGTGGTTATTCTCTATGATTTGATCAGTTTACTCTCTTTCTTGTATTTTATCGACTCCCTATGTTGGATTTTCTTTTGTTATTTTTTTCTTACAGTGATTGGAGGTCAAGCCTAGCCCCCTTCTTTTGTTTCATGTTTTCATTATTAATAAAATCAGTCATGCTAGTGGTCTTTACTTTTAAAAAAATTTATAATTTAGGGCTTACTGGCTTGGATTAATGCTTAGTTAGAATTTAGACATTAGTAAATTAGATACAATTAAATTGACACAAAATTTATATATTTATGTTATATTGTTTATGTTGTAGATTATGTTTATGTTTGTGTAATATTGTTTATGTTGTAGATTAGGTATAACTGAATCGTTGAATGTTTATGTCGTAGATTAGGTATAAATTATAATTGAATTGTTGAATATTTATGTGGTAGATTATAGAGAGATATTTTCAAAAAAAAGAGTGTTGAAGGAAATGTTGGTGAGGAGAGTTCAAATAGAGTTGAAGTGGCCTCGAATAGAGTTGAAGGGAGCTTTAATAGAGTTGAGGATAACTCAAATAGAGTTGAGGAGTGCTTCAATACAGTTGAGAGGATAGCCTTTTTGTTTATGTAGAAAGAGATGTATTTTCTAATATTGATAATAAACTTATTGTAAAATGGTTTCAAGGTATGAAAACACATAAAGGACAGCTGTAAAAGTACGTCACTTGTATTCGTGTTTATTGTCAAACTATTTTATAGTTGCTTTATTTCAAAATTTCAGACAACGCTGACTTCAAATATTGGCTTCGCCCCTGTAGACATTGTTACATTAGAGAGTTTATCGAATGTAATGACTATGTTATTTTGCCACATATACACAGTCAACATTATTATATTAGAGATATTTTTAAAAAAAGATGTCTCCATTATGGAGCCATCAAATGGCTCTAGATCAAAACTAGAATCAATGGCCTTTTATTTATTCCTTCGGAAAGAAGCCTCTGTGACTATAAATAAAGTACAAACTAGAGTTGCCAAGGCATAATAGTCCATATGTGACCCTAAGCCCGTACGTATGCCTGCGGATGGCGTGGAATGATAATTTTCTTCAAAATACTTTATTTACCACCAAAACTTTTTTTTTTAACATTTTATTTTATTTTTTTACGGAAAAGGGCATACTTCATTCGTCAAAGCTTTCACCTACAAAGGGTGAAAGAAAAAAAAGGAATGGAATCCATCCAATATATTTACAACCAATAAGAGATGTGGCGTGATTAGCCATCGCATGGGTGGCTCTATTATAAGTACGTGGAACATGCCTACACGACTCATATTCAACGTCATCACACGAAGACAAAAGATCAAAAAATATATAGGTGAAATACCACTCTATTTGAGTTCGCATTGCATTAACTTATCTCTTGCAACTACCCATGCTGCTTCAACAGCCGCAAACCCATCCTAACCCCCAAAAATCTCTGCGATATCAACCTCAAAGTGCCAGGAAGGTTCGCCGCATAGCCCATGATGAAAGCTCCGTCTGCATCCCATACAACTCCTCCAACCCCAACGCCATATCCGCCCTAACCGATGCATTAGAGTATAGAACCAGTCCGTTCATATTCATGAAAGATCAACTCCGAATTAAGAAAATGCTACTTGTAAAAAAAGTTCGACAAAAAACTTATACAAAAAGAAATGTGGTCTATGTGATGTCATTGCCATTAATTTAAAAGTGATCACGTGATATGCTGAAAAAATAAGATCCTGTCAAGTATAGAATTTGTAAAACATTTCGTTAATCTTTTTTACAAATAGCACAAACTCCAAATTATGATAAACCATTTCTTTGGTTGTTTTGAGACCTAATAATTCAAAAATAGTGGTTGAAAAAACATTCAAAAATAGATTAGAAAACGAATTGCTATTGATGACACGTAATTGTTTGAGACATTTTGAGAATGACCTATCGCCTACTAAACTTCTTGTACGAAATTTTTAACAATAATTTTATTTGGACCAAAAAAAAGTACAAAAAGTTTTTAAAAAATAGATGATGTCCAGAAAAGAGTTTGAAAAATAGATGTGTTGCTTGTATAAATTATCATTGATATAAAAAATAAATTACACGAGTTGAGCGCTACAGAAATGTATAAAGTAATTAAATTGTGCTGCTTGGACTGATATAATAAAACAATACAAAAAAGTTAAATCTAGATAATAAGATTTTATTTTTCTATAATATTAAATTAGTAATTTTACCCTGCGCTGGAGGTCTTGTCCAAATAAAATAAATAATTGATAAATAGTAATCACTATTGTCTAAAAAATGTTCTTCCCATGTATTTTATTATTTTTTTAGCGGTTTGATTAAAGAAAGTTAAGATGTTACAACTTAAATACACAGCACACTCTTGTGGGTTAGCGCAAAACTAATCATTTCGTGTTCAACCATAAGCGTACATGAATTTCAAAGGGAAAACCCAAATCTAATAATAATTAATACAGGACTACATGTTATGGAATTAGTTTAGATAATTCACACACATCAGAATTTTGACTGACACGTTATGTATAGAGCTCGATAAACAGTAAAATAGTATAAGTGATTCACATTGAAATCAATGGCGATGCAGAAGATAACCTGCATATAGTAAACAAAAGATTAAAAAAGAATAGAGGAATTAGTAATTGGATGTCACTGTTATTGAAAAAAAAAATAGAGGTGTACTCACATGATAGGAAAATAGTGTATGACCGCCATAACCCATTGAATACCTCCTTGTAACCTCGCCAAAGAACCAACCACGAACTAATGGCAAACAAAGAATAATATTAATCAGTGGCATACAAATTCAACAATCCATATTGAGTGAAATGAAAAATAAATACTACCTTCTTCATTGACGAAAGTTCTGCAATCTTCTTAGTGAAACCAATCTCCCCCCTTCATCAGCATAAGAAGCAGAGGAAGCAGAATGCTGGCCAGATGGTTAAGGAACAGATGTTTATGTACCTAATCCGGAACTCATCCACCTCCGGAATGTGCTCATCCAGCAACAACCTTGAAACATGGAATGATGTGGCCACACCCTTAGAATCTCCTGCGTGTTAAGGTGACGAATGCATCAAATGTTATGCATGTGACGTGAACAAGATGTATGAAAATTTGTGAATGTAAATGTTGAAATGACAAACCCCATCGCTTGTTTATACGACCAAACTGAAACAGAACAACAACAGGGTCATTTCCGGGAGTGGACAAATAACTGGTGAGCTGGTCAACATACTCGTTCCACAACGTGCAGTGCAGCCTCCTATTCCTATGTACACCCCACCAATAGCCCAATAAAGATAACATTGCATATCTCATCTCATCTTAAAATCAAAATATATATATACATATATATATATATATATATATAAGATTCATGTTAGCTTACTCCAGGTCACGGTGGTTGAAACTACACCAAGTAGAACTGCCCTCCACTAAGGATGGTTTTTTTACTCCATCGATCCCTCGGATTATATGCGCCAATTATGTCTGTATTAACAAAATAATTAAAGAATCAGGAAATAATCAGTGATAGGACATTTAAACAGTACATATCAACTAGAATGTATAACAAATTAGTAAGCTTAGGATAACAAATATGGGATAAGGCGTTACGAATCAAGTCTGGGCCATCAACATCTGGAGAATCATGCACATCAACAAATGAGGTGAATATGTATACAGTAAGAGGAAAGGTGGGGTGCTTGTCATTACGCTGGGCCTTAACCTTGGTCGTGTCATTGAAAAAGAATTTGCAGGGATGAGAGGAGGGCTTCCACTGGCCTGCATTTTCTTTTACTGTGAAATGCATCACAACATACAAACCACCCTCTTCAAGCTACTTCTCAAACTAGGGAATGTATTGTTGATTAACGGTTGCTTGAATTCGGACCCCCTATAATTTAACCATAACAAAGCCAGTACAAAAAGACATCAATATTCAGCAAAGATGACCTATGGTTAACATTTGTGAGAAAAAAGACTTTTTGCGAATAACAATCAAAACTGATCTACTTACATATTGATGGCATTTACACTGCAAACTGCAACTGGCTAAACATGTGAACAAACCATGTATATGTAAATCACAAAATTGGATTGAACTCACAATCCATTACATGAATCACAGTAAATTATATATCCAACACAGAAGTACGAAAAATATACAACATCAACAAACCCAACAACCCCAGCAAATACATGATTATAAACAGCATCACACTGATAAGAAAATAAATGTACAGCAACAAAGAGAGGAAAGACAGAAACTTCAGAAAACATGCCATGGACAATATGATTCAGCAAATTCAAGATAACCATGAATACCTATTGATTTATATGGCACTATTAAACAACAATGACAAAACTCAATTAAAAACAGTAATTCCCTAAACCTATCTGGTATAGATCGGAAGACAAATTGAAATATATGAAGTTCCAAAATTAAAGCCTCATGCACATACTAACAGGCATCTACAGCATCAACATATATGTTTAATAATATATATTTAATAACCAAGACCATGATTGCAATGCTCTTCCGATCTTATTAAAATCATTCATTAGAACAACATGATAAAATCTAATGATCATGAACCTGATCATACTCAAATAAATTCATCAATAATTGTTCAATGCATAGTCAGTGTGCAGAAAGATATTGAAACATAATACCCATATCTGAAGATACAAAAATCAACTCACATGGACAACTAAGAGGCATGCAAAACATTATAATTGGAGCTAATCTATATCCACTCAATAATTAAGCAATAAAACAGTACCTCTTGATCCATGAATACCAACTCCACGACCCGAATGCCCAGTTCCCTATTCTGCAATGGGACGGACCACTTCCTTACAACCCGTAGGAGAAAGGCCGTATTTTTTGGAAACTTTCTTGTAACGTCATTGAGTTTCAATAACTCGGGAGCCAATTTCAGTTGATTAACAAAAAATAAAAACAATATAGGTAATAACACACAGAGTATTTCAGAGCTTCAATGGTTGATCTTTTAGAGAATAATTAATATCATATATCTCGGTGAAGCTATTAAATAGAAGTAGAAAGGAAGTAGTAGAGAAGGCGGGCTCTAAAAAAGATTCACAAATCAATTAGAGTTATTGCTTGAACGAACTTCCTCAGAGTAACTTACCAAAGTTAGCTGAATAGACAGGCCAAAATACTTTAAATTCAAGATTAGCCCAAAATACAATGGCCAGTTAGGAATTTCAAAAGGAATAATCTATTCAACTTACCATAACTTAAGATTGACGGCGAATTATCTTGCAATATTAAAATCAGAATATAAGATTACTAAAATGTCAAATTATGGTTAGATAAAATTACGGCTATTTTCGAATAACGTCAAACTAGGGTTAGATAAAATTAGGGCTATTTTCGAATCAGCTAAAATATATCTTGGACTGAGGATATATTAATAGATAAAAAGATAATTATCTGTAACTAAAATATTTCGCGAAAGCTGCGATTAGCAAAGATTGACCCAAATCTTCAATTACAGACTCCAAGTGCTGATGGAAACATAGGAGACGTTGAAAGGGCTCTTACCCAAGACAGATCTCTAAACCCGTATGATGTACAACAATCGGAAAGATAGAACACCACGGCAGCCGGCAGCCGCTCTAACCGAACATAGGTCATTTTCCAGAAATGCAGATGATCTGCCATCCAAACCGGCGCAAGAAGAAAGCTAAGGTCTTTTTTTCGAAGACCAAATCGATGCAAGAATGGAAAGGCTTAGACAGATGCGCGTGATTTGAGGGAATCAAATCAAGGGTTCGGTGGAGATAACTATTTAGAGATAAAATGTCTGCAAAATGAAAAAGGAAAATGTTAAATCCCAGTAATTAGTTAATTAATTAATTACTAAGACATAAAAAATAATTAAAAAAAATAAAATTCAAAGGTTGAGATAATTTGGATAAAATGAAGGGCCAAGATCAATCACAAATTAGAACGTGACTTTAGGCGGGAAAATAAAGAGAAGAAACTATCTCCTCTTTAAGTATATGTAGATTAATTATAACAATGCGATATTATATGTATGGGGCTCTGGGACGTAAAGGTCTCATGTTCAATTCCCCCATGTGGGGGTTTGTCTACATTTTATATGTAATTTGCAGTTTCTTGTATATGAGTTTGATTTTTTATAATTCTCTGTATAGGGGTATGTATTGTTGATTTTTGTGCGCTGTGTTTTAGAAAGATATATATATCTATATGTAATTGTACCGCTATAATACAGATTATAATTGTACTTCAAAAAATAACAATGCGATATTGATTTCATCTAAAATAATGAATTACTCCTGTGGGAGGCACCGAATTTGGTACTGGAAAAATTTAATGTAATTTGTAGGCTAAAAGTTTTGCATTAAAAGTGTATTTATGAGCAGTAAAAATGCTGTAGCAAGATCGTTGCCAAGTATCCCATACCTATATTTTAGGAAAATAATAATTACACGAGAAGATAATTAAATCAAATCCACATAAAGTTTTAGTATAGGTTTAGCATGTGGAGTTCTACGTTCTGGTAGAAGCATACATTTCCAACCCTATGCACCATTTACACCAATATGGTGCAACTTTCACACCATTTTTTAAAACCCATCTCCAAACCTATCCACCAAATTTCGTACCAAATCTAATTTCTATTATTTTATGTTTATTTTTTAATTAATATAATTTTTTATAATTCATTTTTTATCTTTTACAATTAATTTACCTTTTAAAATATTTTGACCTTATTAGTTGTTAGTCACCACCCCCACAAGTAATAAGTGCGTATTCATCTCGATCACTTATTCTCTATATCGTGCACCTAACGTACTTGTCCCTCATTCAATCAATTAGTGTGTTATTTTAACTTTAGTGCCAGGGTCTTTATTATTCTATTTTATTTTTTTTTTAAATGCAACTCCATTAATATTTAATATGTCAATGTTGGGGAGGCTGAAATTTATGGAGAATTGAAAAAAGTTTCATTCACCTTTTCCTTATATTTGAAAAACAAAAAGAAACAAAAAAAAAAAGAAAAAAATTTAAAAAAGAACAGAAAAGAAAAGAAGGATGAATGGAAACAAAAAGGAAAAAAAAAAGGATGAAAGGAAACAAAAAGCAAAAAAGTTTTAAAAAAAAAAAGGATGAATGGCATTCTTTTAAATATCTTAGTGACGTCATTGTAAAAAAAAAAAAAAAAAAGCAATGAGATCTCTGTAAATATAGCACCAACACCAATTGGGCATTGCTATGTGGTAACATAGGCAGAGCACCATTTTGGTCTCCATCGGCGAGAGTGGTTTAACATCATATTTGGTTTGAGGTTTGGAGACGCCCTAAATAAGGCTTAGAAGCCACTCATCATCTTCCATCAAGCATTAATAATCATTCAAATCATAGTAGAATTAATCTAATGTAATTAAGTAATATTTGACAGCAAAATATTTCACCAAGCACAAGGTAAAACTTCCAAAAAATTTACAAAATTATAGCCTCAAGAAACTATACCCAAGAAGTATGCATTTTACACTAAACTTTATTTTAACATGTTTCTACATTGCATTTTACACGTTCGTGTAAATACTTGACTGTTAAAAAATATCACTATCTTTCTACTTGAATCAAATTTATTGAAAGCTTCCTCAGAGACGTGACCGATTTAGTGACTGATCAATTTAAAGTTACAATGTGCAAAACTAAGAGAGCAATTTAATAAAATGATATCCTCACTCTCTGTAGTATAAGAGAGCCATTCCAAATCCTATGTAAAATTTTAACAAACCCACTTCTCAATCTTCAAATCTATATATATATATATATATATATATTTTCCGCCCAAACTGCTTTTAAACGGGGATATTGTTGTCATTTGGATTAGTTTGGTGGTAATCAGTGCGGTATTCTTCCACGTTTCGGCCCTTTGGTTTTAGCTTTTTCCCTTTTTTTGGTCCTTATCAAAGTTCTTCTTGGCTTTTCGTTCTCCATAATCCCCTTTACTTTCCTTTCCCATTGTTTGTAGTTATCTTCACATCTGATCGTACTTATCTGATGGAGCTTTTGTCTTGGTCTTTCTCTTTCTCTATCATCGAAGACCCCTAATCCGACATTCTTTCCTTTCAAATCATGTCTGCAGTTATCTTCGTGCCTGATGTTTATATATTTTTGCGCAATTTGGGATTTTTTTAACAGGGATTTGTTGATTTTTTCGATGGGAAGTGGATTCTTTATCTTCCAGGACTTTGATAAGTTATTGACGCTCAATTCAATTGGTTGATAAGATTGAGTTCCTTTTCAAATTCAGGTGAGTCTCAATTAGAATTTTTTTTTATAAGATTTGCATATTTTGATTTGATGAATTTAGGTGGGATTGTTCTTTCTTAGGGTTTTTTATTGAGTATATAATGGGGGCGAATGTAGTCATTTTTGTCATTGATCTATCGATCTTTCATTCTTGCCGATACCTGACTTTATTTATCTATTTCTTTGCCAGATATTACAATGGCTTCCCTTTGGAACCTTATTGTAGTAGTTGATGACCGGAGAGCAAGGTGGACGTTCCCGGTGAGAGTGCTCTTCGGGATGATGTTCTTGTGCAGAAAATGAAAGAACTTGGTTTACGGCAATATAGAACTATTCAGTTTTACTTCTCGAGTTTAAAAATGTAGTACTTTCTTCCATCATTTATATTTGAGTTATATAATTGTATACAATGTTATAAATTTGGTGTTAGACTTTATTTGAGTGATTTCCTCAATATGAAAATTTTAACCATGGTCATTGTTTCGGCAACCTTCTTCACACACAATCCAATAAGAAACCATGAGTCTTGCTACTTTCTTTTGTTTAAATTCTTGTAGTTTTCAGAATGATTTGATCTATTTCTTCATGTAGCCCTTTGTTTCTTCATTTCTATTGGAATTTGGCATCATAAGTTATTCAAATATGTAATTCTAATGTCTGATTGTGCTATCGTAAATTACAATCACCTTATATGTTCTAATTAAATTACAATGACTAATCAGGGCGATGATTCAATTATGGACAATGACGTTACTACACTGGATGTAACTGCATCGAAGAGGCCATTGGGAGATGACACAGTAAACAGAGGTGCAAGGTTATGCACTCAGATGTGATCAATAAGACTCACAAGATTAAAGTTGAAAAAATGGATTGACAAATAGAATATCGACCAATTGGCAGAGAAGATGTGGTGATACATTCTTTTTAATTTATATTTTTCCCATATTCCACGATTTTTTTCATTTCAGTATCTATAGACTATTTGGTGGTGATGTGATTTAGTTTTGCTATGTTGGCCATTTGATGCTTTTCGATGTAAACTTTTTGGTTTATTTTGATGTTAAGGTATTCTATTTTTTGGATGATTTAACATGGACGTCTTCATTATGTCAATACAAGTTTACCGCACCTAGATAATTGTGTTTGCATAATAACTGTTGCGTATGGGGTTTGTTTGGGCGGATTGATTTCCACCTTGATTTATTGCTCTTTTTTCCCCATAGATTTGATGTAGATATATGTCACCATACCACTTCAAGAATGTGTCCCCGCTACTTACTTTTCGAGTTCTGTAATTGTGCAAAGAAGTGGATTTAGGAGGTAGTATTATAGAAGAGTAAAAATGGGAAGCGATTATCCATATCAAAAAATGCCCCATATGGCCCCACGACTAAAGTAAAATGAGAATGATTGGTTTCAACCCTATATTGCACGTAGCAAAATTGCAAGATTTCAAACTTATATTCGCAAATTTAAGATTTTATTGGGTTTACAATGCAAGGAGTGCATGGCCAAAATCGATAATCATGGGCTTAAGAGTGCTATAAAATTCAAAATGGAAGGCATTTTAGTGTAGTGAGAAATCGAATAGCTCATCATAAAGGTCTATGTTAAAAACTTCTCTACTTCAATTTTTTATTGCGAGCAACGCCAACTGCTCTGGGATTTAAAAGGGGAAAAAAAAGTTGATTGTACTTGGATAGTTTACTTACCAATGGCAACAAGTCTTTCAGCTGTATGAGCATTTGAATCAAGTTAAAAAGATAAAATGGAAAGTTATAGTGATATATGGACTCTCTTCATTGATGTGAATTCAAATATTGTTGGATAAAGTTGAAAACATGGTGCAATCGCAAATGTGAAATGCAAGTTTTATAAAAGTGTATCATGTTATTAATTTGTAGACGTTGGTTCTATATTTGTGTATGAGTTTTATGATTGTATACCATGTTATGAATTTATTGCAATTAATTCTATGTGTGTAAATCCTCGAGATAAAATTGGTTTGTTAGTACAAAAGTTGTGTTGGCATATTCTAATTTTATTTGTGATGTCAAAAATTATTTTGACGTATTATTTGCATGACATGTTTTACGTGGGATATTTTTCTGAGCATGCAAAATTATATCTTGGTTGATAAGAAAGATATTTAGGTATGTGATTACTTTCTTAGAAGCCACAAGTTTCGAGTATATGCATATACTTAGTTTCCTATTTTGAGTTATATTCTACTTACCTTGTTTAACTAGATTAGAATTATATGCATGCCAAGTTGATTCATACAAGGAAAGTTTTGTATTTATGGCATACTAATATTCTACTTTTCCACATATACGAATACTACATATACACACATATATATATATATATGTATATATATGATAACTTTGATTCTTGACTTGTATAAGAATTCAAACACTACACCATAGACATAGGCGTTCTCTTGTAGGTCGAGACACCAATCGATTCAAGCCAATCTTTGCTGCAATATCTAAGAGCTCGACGCAAGAGAAGCAAACACACGCCCAAACCTGCGAGATTTATTTCTTGCAACATTCTTACACGCTTCCATAAATTGGGTTTGATTTGGCATCCATTCGGAGTGCGTTGATAGGCGACCAACGTTGTGCGAGAGACTTTCCACATGAGGTTGAAGGGTTTAGGAGTTTAAGTATCTGGCGATAAGTTCGGGAGATCTCTTGGAGCTTGAGATAGATTTTGGGAGAAGCGCTTGAGAGAGAAAGAAGAAGAGCAACGGGAGTTGTCAATGCTAAAAGAGGCGAAAAAGAGGACTTCTCTTTTAAGTTTTCCTTCTGTGTGTTAAGTGTATATTGTGGTATCACTTGATTTCTTTTCTCTATACTAAACTTTCACAAGTGTTAGTAGATTGTTTTGTCCCGTGGCAAGGGTGCCAGCGGTTTTTCGCTTTTGGGCTTCGGCGTCAACAAATATGGTGTTCATCCAGTGTCTTTTTTTTTTTTTTTGGGGGCACTAGATTACGCATTACTGTTCACGTTTGATGGATTATGATATATCCTACTGTACTTAATTAGACTGATTGCTAATTAATTTACTACTATCTATACTACAATTAGTTATTTGTATTCTTTGTTGAATTCTTACAGAATTTATATTGGAGAATTATTAGTCAGATAATTAATTAAGTAGCTTTAGGAAACTAATTTTTCACCAATTGATTGAAGGTGGACAGATGTGTCACAATCAATGACAAAAAGTCTTAGAGATCAAATTGCATTTGTCTGACTTTTTGTGTGGATATAAGTTTTAAAATTTTACGCCACTAGATGAGTTTCAACTGGCATAAACTTCTGATGCCATTACACGTTTAATTATAACAATACTAGATAAATAAAATATTATCAAATTCCAATTTTAAGAGTGAGAAGACTCTTTTACATTCTTGAGTATTGAGTACAGTCGACTGGCATCAGAATTACGCATAGAGATGTATCAAACTTTCAAGTCTTAATTTTAGTCAATAAAATAGATTCCCGCAATTTTCGCAGGAACAAAAATATAAAACATATATTACCTTATCTTTAAGAATTTGAAAATTTTAATGATTGATTAGTGACTTTATTAAATACTAATAAATAAAGACTAGTAGTATCGCATTTGATGATAGTTTTAAGCTACATTAAATAATAAATTCACTTAAATAAATATCATCTCTTTATTTCACTTATCATTTAATGAGAATTCTATTTCACATCCTTATATTTTAGTCAATTTATCATTAAACGTCACTTTGCTGAGAGACTTTTAGATCTACCACATTCCATATCCATCTCATATCAAACTCATTGAATGTTTTATATATTGCGATAATTTACTTTTAATTCATAGCAATATATAAGTAATTTAATAGAGGTGAGTAATAGGAGTACGCGTGGTCAGGTGGATGTAACTAACATTACACTCAAAAATCAATTTTTCAAGTCCTTGTTTTTATATACTAAATAAATATTACTTGGTCAACTTTTCAATTTCTACAATTTTAGCTGGAAGAAAAATATAATAAAGCATGCATCACCTAAATATTAAAAAAAAGAAATTATAAGCCAATAAGTATTGGTGGGTTTGTCTGTGTTTTGGTGCGGGAGAAATGTCTGAAATGAGGCTTTGGGAGGCTGCAGCCAAAGGGGATACAGAAACTTTGGTAAATCTATTAGAAGAAGATCCACTGATTCTTGATAGAGTTTATTTTTCATGTTCAAATTACAAGAATCCATTACACATAGCATCAGCCAAAGGTCAAGTAGAAGTTGTAAAAGTGCTACTATCGGCTGCACCACAGTACATTTGTTTGACTCACGATAGCAATGGAAGAAATCCACTTCACGTCGCGGCCATGAGTGGACAATTAGAGGTTTTACGATTATTGATCGAGACAGATCCAGTCGCTGCTCGGGAGAAGGCGGACCATGGCCAAACCGTTTTGCATTTATGTGTGAAACGAAATCAATTTGAGGCCATGAAAATTATATTGGCTCGCATAAAAGATACTGAGTTTTTGAATGCAAAGGATGATGACGGGAATACCATACTGCATTTGGCGGCTATACATGAACAATATGAGGTAAGAGTCATATCAACCAAATTAAATTTCTTGAGCATTTCCTCCCTTTCAGTCATTAATTATATGCATGTCGGGAAAGGAAAAGTGAGGGAAAGATCACTAATGTGAGAAAAATTATATGTGAGCATTTCCTCCCTTCTTAACGGACAGATCAAACAATATTGTTATTGTTCCATGGAAAAATATTTCTATCATTATTCCCCCACGATCCATGAATTGCCAAGTGGATCTGGTCGGAGGCAAATTACGGAGCAAATCGGATCGGCTTTTGATTCGCGAAATTTTTTCCCTTTTTTTTCCAAGAAAAAAAAAACTAAATGCTACAATACTTTAAACAGATAATTATTATCGCACTGAGCGATTTGAAACATCACCTAAAACAAATTATCACAATTATTTATCAATATTTTAACATTCTATATAACAAATTAAAGGAAACAAACCACTTATAATAAACACTGAGCAATAATAACAACAATAATAATAAATAAGTTAAAACAATGAGCAAACTAGCTTAATTAATCCCAAAAGATAATCAATAAGTAATGAGCAAACTAATTAATCCAACTAGAACAAGATTCATGATTCAACCTCCAACAAGAAGACAAGTGGAGACTCGAGAAGCGAATGAGAGAACGATTGGATAGAGTTTGGGTTTGAAATTTGGAAATTAGGTCTTCCCTCTTTTAACTTGTTTTCGGCTTTTTATAAGTTTTCAACTTTTGGGTAAATAGAAAAGATTACTCATCAGATCATTTTTATATCAATAGATAGATAGATATCAATTATGTTACTTCATCCCGTGTGATTGATTATGATTGAATAGATAGTTTAATGGCCTTACTAACCTGTTTGAAGCTAAGATCTATGTATTTGGAATGCTACACAATTGAAGTCTAAAGATGGCCGGCCCACACGATTAGGAAAAGCTCCTCGATGAATATTGCCTTTAATTTGATTATTATAATTAATTTTATTGGTCATTACTATTTAATTTTTAAATTGGTTCAGAGCTATTTTATTTGATATGATGTTATCGTCCTTAATGAGTTTGGTTATGACAAAAAGGTGATTGGGTCAAAATTGAAATTAGAAGTTATATAAAATCAAATGTCTAGTGTTATAAATAGTGCCATACAGTAGTGTGTGGGCCACTGTGTCCTGCTACTAATTGATGTTGCGTGCCTATATGTATAGCACAATTGTTTGATATCATTTATGACATTAAACCTGTGATTTTATATAATTTCCCCAAAAAGATTTAGCACTGAAATTTCTACCTTTAAGAGAGAGGCAATGGTTAGATATTGAACATGCCAATTATGTCATATTAGACTATCTAAGATTGATACACTAATTTTGAACATAGCTCAATGGCTTATGTGCTAAAATACGTGAACATTACCTCATGCAGACTCTCAAATATGTGTTGGAAAAGAACATAGATTCACAAGCACAAAATGCTAATGGCAGCAGCGCAGAAAATATTTTGCTTGAAAATGGTGGGGAAACAAAAATTTTTTGGCAAAACGATAATTGGAAGATTTACGCTTTCTCTGTTCTAAGCCGACAGTGGACAAGATTTCGTGAAATCCTCATGGTAGTGATGGTTTTGATAACTACAATGACATTCCAAGCAGGGATAACCCCACCCGGTGGTTTCTGGCAAGATACTCCATCAGATAATTCACACAAAGCAGGTGAATCTGTAATGGCACATTATCATCCTACAGCTTACAAGAATTTCATTATTGCAAACACAGTAGCTTTTCTACTGTCAATTACTATGATTTTGCTAATATCTTTTCGGACGACAATTCAGCACTGGTTGGCTACGCTTATTGCAGAACTTATTATGTTCGGAGCACTAATTTCAGCTGCAGTAGCTTATGTTATATCCGTTGTTGTGGTTATGCCCGACAAGGAAACGGCGTCCACCGGCCGTTGGGTCAAGAATTCTTTCTATATATGGTGCAGTATGCTGGTAATCCTCCCTCTAAGGCACGTGGTTATTGTAATTTCAATACGAACCCGATCGTTTTGCTTACGCAAGCTCACACATCGCTCTTCAAAACATACACCTGCAAGAGAACCATAAAACTCTGTAATTTCATTTTATGAATTTTTTTTTTCCTTGTACATGTACTGGTATCAAGTATCTAATAATCTGCACGCTCTATGCGAATTAATGCAACTCCCTTTTATGTAAATAATAACATACTGCATTTAATTATTTAATCCACTTGACGAATCAATTTGACAATTAGTCTTGATTTTTGACTCGTCTTAGGCACACACTCACTTACTGTATCACCTAATTATTTATGTTCTTCGCTTAATTCTCTATTCATATATCGTTATGATTTTTATTTAGCATCACATGCTAAATATTAAGTTCAGACTCCTGAAATCTTACTTGTATAAAAATAATTAAGCAGATGATATGATCCAAAGGACGAGGCCCAGGGAGAATAAATCTCAAACTAGTTGGCGGTTTAATTTTCATCGAAGGAAACCCAAGTCGGCCAGGAGGACGTCAAATTTGGAATATGCTGGTGCGTATTACTCAACTAGGAGGGTTACAGGATTACATTGGCGTTTCATGAAGTCAAGGACCGAAATGAACGGGGCGCTGAAGAGACAGCACTGGATGTGCAATTTCAGGACATACAAGTGGATTTAAAATTTAAAATTTTGTACAGCTCTGGTCACCTAATTATGTCACGAGGAGTTAATAATTAAATAATGTAAAAAGTTGCATCACATCAAAAAATATGGTTTGATGGTGTGTCGTCATGAGTATAAAATTTAAAATTTAAATTGATTAATAAATGGAGATAATTTTTAAAAGATAGCATGTGGCCCACACTGCTCTTCGAAAAGGCCACATAATTGTCGAACTTTAGAGAGCCAAGGAGCATGCATGATATCGAAGCGGCCGCATGGATTTATTTGATTTGGGTCCTTGGGCCTAGGCGCCATTCCCAGCGCAATCTCTTGGGATTTTCTTCTCAGGAGAAATTGGGGGCCCAAGATATTACGTCAGTTTTTTTTTCTCCTTTTTTTTTTGAACACTATTAACATTTAGTACAATTTCATTTAATTGATACAAAACATAGTTTGAATTGTGCTCCAATAATTAAGGGTATATTCTCTTTACTGCTTTGAGACCTGTTTTAGTTTTCATTTTTTTAAAACAATAAAAACGGATTTACTTTCATATTTTCAAAAACGAATTTTGAAAAACAAGGGATTTTTAACAAAGAAAACAAAAAATGAAAATTAGTGTAGGTACGTATTTGTCATTTTCGATCATGTTAGGGATATAAGTAAAATGGGTAGCTAGCTATGTTTTCTTTTATTTGTAATATTTTTACTATTTTCAGAATTTTTTATTTAAAAATTAAGGACAAAAAATGTGATAAAGAACTTTATGAGTGAATTTATAAAAGGTTGGAACCAAGGTGATAGAAAGTGCAAAGGTGAGGGACCCTTTGTGAAATTAACACTAAAAGAAACTACTAGAGCGTAATTTTCATGTGGCCACACACTGCTCTTCGAAACTCCGCAAACTTGTCGAGCTTTAGAGAGGAGCCAAGGAATGTGATTTTCTAAAGAGAGCTTACCTCTCCCTTACTGAGTAGAAACTGCCACTCAGTAAGGAGAGAGGTAAGCTCTCTATAACCAGACCGGCCAAGGAATTGCATGACGGAGCATGCATTATAGCGAAACAACATCATGGATTTATTTGATTTGGGCCCTTCGACCTTGACGTTTTTGCCAGACCAATTTTATGGGAGGGAAAATTAGGCTGAGTACCTTGAAAAGTTTTGGTATTTGAAAATTACGTCCAAAACTTGATTACGGAATTCTGTGTGGTAAAAATACGGTCTACATCGTGTCTTTTCTTTATTACTGGCCCAATAAGGCAGCCCAATAATACGGCGTCCATGAGGCTTGTAATAATAATGTCATTAGACGTTCTTAGTTATATATATATATATATGTGGGCGGGGGGGGGTTAGTTATTAATTTAATTATAAAGTTTTTAATTAAATTAAGTATAGATTACATCAATTTAATTTTGTGTTACTTTAATAAAAAAAGTCACATTAAATTAAAAACTCAAGTAAAGCAACTCTACAAAAGTCACACATTTGTTTAGCTATTTAGAAAAAAAAAGGCACATTTATAGATTAATGTGTAAATATTTAATAAAAAGTCACACATTGAATTGAAAAAAAAAAATCGTTATGTAACTTTTTAAAACAAAAAATTACACACCACATGATTTTTGTATAAATATATGATTTTAACATATATGTGACTTTTTACAACTGATATGTAGTAAATGTCAAATAATCATTATACGATTTTTTAAAATAAAAAGTTACACAACATGTGATTTTTATACAAACCTGTGATTTTAGTTATATGAAACTTTTTAATTGAAAACGTTATATGGGATGCAACTTTTTAAAACCGACAATAAGTACATATGTAGTAAATGCCAAATAATAATTATGTGACTTTTTAAAATAAAAAGTTACATGACACGCAATTTTTTTGTATAAATATAATATTTTAATTTGTATGTGATTAGACGTGACTTTTTGATTAAACATGACTTGTTAATTAAATATGACTTTATCTATATATAACTTAATTAATTGATTGTTTTAAACGATTTTTTTATATATGACTTTTTTTTAGTTTCATTGTAACGCAAATATGACTTTTTAGATAACATTAATTTGATAATTCAAATAAATTATCTATTTAACCCCATTTAACGAACCATTATTAATTAGTAATGTTAATAGGTTTGTGAAATGTAGAAAGGACACGGCATACAATCTTTTTATAGGTTAGCATATTTAGCCGTATAAAGCATCTTTTTGCACCGTATTTTTCCAAATTTGTAGGCATAAAACTCTTGCACGTATTTATCTAAATGATTTTTTATTCGAAGGTATAAGTCTAAATATGGGATTTCCCTTCTTCTTCTTAGCGGAAAATAGGGGCCCAAGACTTTATGTTATAACTTTTTTAACGGGTCTTTTTGCAAATACTAGCCTAACTTTATTTTATTTTAAATGTACTTGGTAAATATTTTAAATTTAAAAGATACTGTATAACATAATGTGATACAAAGATCACAAATATGTTTAATATTTTTATTATTTTTCTCTTTAGTAAATATTTTTTAATACCCCCACCCTATCCTGATAACCCCCATACCCACCCCACAAAAACCCCAACCTACCCCGCCCGCTGTTTGGCCGATCGCTGACGGCCGACCAGTCGGTTTTTATTTTTTCTTTCCTTATTTCCCCCTTTTTTCTTCGTTTTCTCTTTTTTATTGTTAATTATTTTTTTTAAATTCATATAGTGTCAATTGTTTGGCATTTTAATTCATATAATATATGATATTATAATATCTTAATAGATTGTTATACAATTAACATAACATGTTAAACAAATAACTTATATTATTATGTAAATAACATAACTTGTTAAACAAATAATACAGATTGTTTTATAAATAATATAGATTGTTATACAGAAAACATAGTTTGTTATACAAATAATGCAAATTGTTTAACAACATATATTGTTACACACATAGCATATCTTTTTACATAAATAACAAGACTTGTTATGCAAAATAACATAGCTTGTTATATAAAGAACATATCTTGTTTTGCGCATAACATAAGTTGTTATACAAATAACATAGTGTGTTATGCATATAACATGATGTGTTGGACAAATAACAAGTCTGAATTGTATTTAAATAGCTGTAAAATGGTAAAAAATAAAAAAATAAATTATTAAAAATTTGAAAAAAAAGAAAAAAAAGAAAACCGTAAATTTAAAGGCCAAAATGATCTCAGATTGCTAAAAACTGACCGTGCTTGTTAACTTTAAGGTCATGAGCCTTGATCGCTTTATCGTTCTTCTTTCGAGAATGTATTATAAGCTAAATTTTGCACCGAACGTCAAAAACACCTAAATTTCAACCCGGTCTTCGATCAAACTCTCCCTCAATCCATTTTGCCATGTGTTCTATATTAACTTGTTATGTAAATAATATAGATTGTTTAATAACATAGATTGCTAGACACAAAACATTGTTATACAAATAACGTAGCTTGTTACAAAAAATCCTATAACTTGTTACACACGTAATGAAACTTTGAACATGAAAATAATGTTTATTATATACTAAACTTTGTTAAAAAATTGAAACAAGAAAAAAAGAAGATAAAAAAATAAAAAAGCAAAAACAAAAATGAAAAAAAGAAGAAGAAGAAGAAGATTCCGACATCATCACCGAAAATAGAAAAAATTTAAAGAATTAGGAAAAAAAGAAAAAGAGCTAAAAAAGCGGAAATAAAAAAATAGTCGAAATCTGGTGGCTGGATTGCGATCGCCAGCTAGCTAGACTCTTGCAGGCAAGGGTAGGGCGGCCGGGTGGGGTCGGTGAGAGGGATTAAAATAATATAAAATAAAATAAAAAAATACAAAATAACATAGAAACATAACAAACAGTATACTTGAAAAATAAGCAGCACACTACAGTAACTGATGAAAATTCCTTTTTTATAAACACTATTAACATTCAGTACAATATCATTAATAATACAATACGTAGTTTGAATTATATTCTAGTAGTTAATATGCTCATATTCTGAGTCAGAGATCCCCGGGTCGAATTTCCCACCCGTCCCGGGTAACCCCATTTGTATTAAAAAGAAAAGAAAAGAAAATAAAAAACTAATACAAAACTTATCTAACTAATATATGAGGAACATTAAATGTACAAGGATATAACTGATTTTTGTATATATAGTTCAAAATTTATATCTTGACGACTGTTATCCCACATAGGTTGTCTTTTGCCTGATGTTGGTTTTCTATCTCATCAGTTACCACTTTATTTTCTTCATAAAAATGAAAAATTGGATAATTAATTGAAATGTTTTTCTTTAATTTTCCTTTTTATAGTTTGTTGGGAATTAACTCAAAATTATTAGAAGTTGAGGGAGTCGTACAATAAATTGTGTCTAAATATGTTAGAGTAGCAGAAAAGAAAAAGGAAAATAAGGAAAAAAGGAGTTGAATTTTTTGTTTCTTTTTTTTTTTTCCCCTTTTTGGGCAAACAAAATGGACTTAAATTTTAATTACGTCTAGAAAAGGATTTTATGTATGTATAAATTATATGTACATCCCTCGTATGTTTTCCACCACTAAAAAACAAGCTATCAGTGACCAGAACTTTCCGACGATAGGCAATTATGTCGGAAACTTTCGAGGGGACATCAAATTCCTTTGGAACTAACCAATGAACGAAGTAGCTGTAGGAAAGTTTTGACGAAAGAAGGCCTTCTGGAAAAGACTACCGTTGGACACTTCTGACAGTACACAAAATGGGTCGCTACATTTCTGACAAGAGAAGCCATACTACTATAGAATAGCATTTTAGGCGTTGGTTACTATGGTAAATACGCGTCAGTTTTGATGACGATACTATTGGTGGTTATGCATAGAGTGAAAAGAATACACGTCAACTGTTTGGCGATGCCTAAAGTTTACAATAGGCGTCTGTTCTAGGGAAGAAACTGACACCTATTGTCAACTTTAGGCATCCGTTCTTCCCTAGAACTGACGCTATTGTCTTGTTTTCTTACTATGAAAGAAAACAACAAATGCACAATACTATTCAAATCGTGTTTACCCATGACAATGTTTATATTCAACAAATAAAGTCCAAATAATTCATTAGTATGGAAAAATTTTAAATAAAGCTTTGTGAGGCAATTTATAAAACATGCGGCGTGCAAGATTGGTCCAACTTCCATAAAAATTTCATAAATTCATGAATTCTACCTAAACCATGTTTACCCAAAACAACATATGTACATATACAACAAATAAAGCCCAAAAAATTCATGAAATTTAAAAAATTCATGAATTCTGCTCAAATTCATGAAAATTCCATAAATAACAATGTATGCATATATTTAAGAAATAAAGCCTAAGAAACTACATATAATCTACCAATTAACCTTTGAAACTTATTTTCAATAAATAAAATAGAAACCCTAGAAAATTGGGATTCGAAATTTCACACTTAAGAGAGAGAGAGGGGGGAGGGGATGTGCGTTTGAGCTTTGGGTATCAATTTCCTTGTATCTTCGAGCAATTTTGAGTGAAAGAGTGATTTCTTTGAGAAATTGAGGGTCAAAGAGCAATGTCAATTCGAGTGAGAGTTTCGGTTCTACTTGTGTTTTGGGGGTGTCATACGCAAAGGATTACAAGCAAGTGAGGTGTATTCTTCATGCAAAATATAATAGGCATCGGTTACTTCTAAGCAACCGACCCCTATAAGTATACACGTTGGTTTCTACAGGAAAGAAACCGACGTGTATTCTTAAATATAATAGGCATTGATTGCTTAGAAACAATCGATGCCTATAATTATACACGTCGGTTTCTACAAAAAAGAAACCGATGTGTATTCTTGCATATAATAGGCATTAGTTGCTTAGAAGCAAGCAACCGATGCCTATAATATGTGTATTCTTCAATACAATAGGCATTGGTTACTTCTTAGCAACCGACGCCTATAAGTACACATGTAGGTTTCTACACAAAAGTTTCATTTTTTTCCTCTTGCATCCGCACATGCTAACACTCTTAGCTCTTTGGACATGATGATTATATTCAAGAGATCAAAGTTTAACAATTAGATCCATCAACCCCTAAATTACATGTGCTTTTGATTTTTTTGATATTTATTATTTTATGAATAATTTTGTTTTATTGATTTTGATTTATTTTTTCCTTTTAGTTTTGTTCTTACTATATATTTTTATTTGAGGTTAATATACATTGAAATTACATGAATGTGTAGTATATAGCTAAGTATTTGAAATTAAAGATCGGAATACATAATTTAAATAAATAGTTATTTAACCGTACGTTGTACGATATGATAATACGAGATAATATAAGCAATTCAAGAATATTAAACATGATTATATAAAAAAATTAAACTATAATATTTGATCGTTTATGTGTGTATATAAAGAAAAACAATATATGTACTACCGGTAATACAATATATTTCATTAATGAAGATAAAAAATGGTCTACAAAAAAAAAAAACTAAGAAAAACATTGAATAAAATTTTTAGAGTTTGTATTAGGTTGCTAGTGTATAATGCACGATAAAATATGTTACATTTGATAAATATAGCTAGAATAAATAATGAACGATAATACATTTATTACAACATTTATAGTTAAATTTTTTGTTTGGCCATCTTTAACACAGATCATAATTTTCAGACTTTTTTAATTTATAACCCTCGAGATATCAATATAAATTATCTATGAGTGAACACTGGCTTTTTATTACAAAATGTACATGTGATTTAGTGACCCATTTGGTTCTTTTTTAACTTCTATAATGTATGTATTAATGATATCTAATTTTTCATAAAATACACCTTCTGTAGACTAAATATTTTAATATGTTAACATAATTTAATCAGTGCTTAAATAACCAAACCGTCGTGACTTGAAAAATCAGGAATTCGCTAATACTAAAACCAATTCAGAAGACAATCCGACGGAGTGAGATAAAGACGGATACAGTTAACCGATTCACAATAAACTTTTTTTCAATAATAATCCATTAAAAATTTGAACTTTTCCGAAACTCAAGGCCCATAAGCCAAGGCCCTCTTATGCATAGCCCTTCTCTAAGTATCTTAATATAGGCATACATCTTCCATTCTTTTTACTAAATAACCAATGTGGGATTCTCTTTCTACTTGAAAAGTCACATTTCCTATGGCCCTTAAACTATAATATTTGATTGTTTACGTGTGTGTAAAGAAAAATAATATAGGTGCTACTCGTAATACGATATCTTAAGATAAAAATGGTCTAAAAAAACCTAAGGAAAATATTGAAGAAAATTTACGAATACTGGAGCAATTCGAAAAACAATCCGATGGTGTGAGATAAACACGAATACAGTTTACAATAAACATTTTCTCAATAATGATCTATTAAAATTTTGAACTTTTGGAAAGCTTAAGACTTACAATCTAAGGCCGTATTTTGTATAACCCTTCTTTAAGTAGCTTAGCATAGACGTACATCGTCAATTCTTTTCACTAAATAACTAATGTGATATTCTTTTTCTATGTCCAAAGTCATATTTTAAATTGTTCTTGAAAAATGAATAAAATTTCAACTTTTTTTTTAAACGGTAAAAATCAAAAAATTATAAAATTGAATGTTGTTTTTCCACATTAATTTAGGTAAAAATTAATTTATTTCAATTATATAATTAAAATCGGTCCGATGACCTTGAACCGTTAGCATTTCCGATTCAATGACCGGTCTGGTTGTCTGAACATATGCGAATACTGGAATCAATTCGGAAAACAATATGACGGTGTAAGATAAAGATAGTTACAGTTCACAATAAACTTTTTCTCATTAATGATCCATTAAAGTTTTAAATTTTTTGGAAGCTTAAAGCATATAAGCTAAGACCTTATTATGCATAATCCTTCTCCAAGTAGCTTAATATAGGCATACGTCATCAATTCTTTTCACTAAATTACCAATGTGGGATTCTTTTTAAATATCCATAGTCATATTTTCAATTGCTCTTAGAAAAGGAACAAAATTTCAACAGTTTTTTAAGTGATAAAGATGAAAAAAGTTGTAAAATCGAATATTCTTTTTTGACTTTATTTTTGATAAAAATTAATTTATTTCAATTATTTGATTAAAATTGGTCCGATGACCTTGAACAAAGCTTTTCTAGTTCAATGAAGGGTCTGATTTTTTGAACATTTGTGAATACTGGAATTAATTTGGAAAATAATCTAACGGTGTGAGATAAAGACAGATACGGTTCATCGGTTCATAATAAACATTTTTTTAATAATGATCCATTAAAATATTGAACTTTTTGAAAACTCATAGCCTATAAGTTAAGACCTTATTATGAATCCCTCTTTAAGTAGCTTAATATAGGTTTCCATCCTCAATCTTTTGACTAAATAACCAATGTGTGATTCCATTTCTATGTCCAAAGTCATCATTTCGATGACTCTTAAAAAAAGAATAAAATTTTAACATTATTTTAGGTAAAAATTAATTTTGATTTCAATTATTTAATTAAAATCAGCCCGATGACCTTAAATTGTTAGCTTTTTTGATTCGATGACATATCTAATTTTCTAAACATTGGCGAATATTGGAACCAATTAGGAAGTTATCCGACGGTGTGAGATAAATTGAAACAAGAAATTATACAAATTGGGACTTTCCACTTATAATCGGCACGAATTGAATTATAATCAAATTGCTTTAGGTCAGTTACCGGTGTCAATAATTAATGACTACACAATTTGAACAATTTTGAATTCACGAAGAAGCATTATTGTGCTATTTACCAGTTAGTGTCAAGAAGTTTTTTATTCTCGGAGTCAATGGCTATATATGATTGTAGTGTTTCCACCGGTAATAATAATTCATTTAAATTCTTGTAGCTTGTAAAGGATATATAATTTTATTGTAAACTTAAAAACAATATTGCAAAATAGTTAAATTACATTACACACACACATATTGCAAAAAGTTAAAATATCAAATGAGAGGCAAAAACTATTATTTGTAATCAGTAACTCTAGCCAAAATGAATTTTTTTTTACTTGTGAAAAAATATAAATTAAAGGTATTGTAAAAATTATGAATTAAAATTAGGACCCTCAAATGCCATAACTGGCGTCTACACAGAAACTTCATTTGAATTTTTCAAATTAATTGTTGTTTCTCTGTGTTTTGAGTTGAACTTCCATCGTTCTGCATGAAAATTGTGTTGCAAATTGTTGTTATGGCAATGTTGAAATAGCAATTTTTTTCTGCCTTTATTGTTGTCTGAGAACTATTCTTTTTATGTTTCTACGCAGTATGGAGGCATATCGTTGTTGGATGTCTATGCAACTAGTGAATGGGTTATATTTAGAAAGACGGGTTGACAGTGTGAAACTTTCCTTGACTATGCATTTTCACAACTGAATGCTAGACGTGATTAGATGGTCATGTGATACATGTAAGAACATGGAACACTTTAAATGACATGATGTAAAATTGCACTTGTACAAACAAGGGTTCATAGGTGGATATACCACTTGAGTGCATATGGTGAACCATTTATTTTCAATTATCCAGATTTTGGTGAATCATCATCTGTGCCTTATGTCAATGAATTGTTAGGAGCACAAGAAGGAATGTATTATAACCTCTAGACTATGGTGGTTGATAAAACGGACCCTGAGATGTATAATGCATCTTGTAACCGCAACTATGCAAGGAACATATACCAAACACGGAAGCTACCAAATTTTTTAGATTGCTTGAAGAAGTAGACTACCATTTATGGCCAGGTTGTGTTAAGCATACCAAGCTCCTAGTAATGTCACGATCTATGGATTGCAAATCTGAATATAACATTTCTGTTGCATTCTATGATCGGCCTATGACTATAATTAAGGACATGTTGCAAGAAGAAAACCATTTGGAGCCTACTTTTTACAAAACGAAGCAAATGTTGTCTACTCTTAATCTTGGTATGCCGAAAATAGATCGCATGTGTGAATGATTGCATTTTGTATTGGAAGAAGACATAGAATTTGATTAAGCGTACGACATGCAAACATCTACGATATAAAAAGTGCTTTCAGCCCGAGTACAATGTAGCTTATAAGGTATTACGATATCTTCCTCCAACTCCTAGACTTCAAAGGCTCTCCATGTCAACAAGAACTGCAGAGAATATGATATAGCATTCAAAAAATGTGTACACACACAGAGAAATGTCACATAGTAACACATAGAAGCACTTTGATAGAACTTACCCTTACTTTTTTCTCGAGTTTCATAATGTATGCTTGGGCCTTTGCACTGATAGTTTCAATCCATTTAGCACTCGAGGCCCACAATATTCATGTTGGCTAGTTATAATTGTAGTGTACGATCTCCAACCTGGGTTGTGCATGCATCAGGATGATTTGATTCTAAACATGGGTATCGCTGAATAAGTAGTTCGGTCCGCTGATAGATTAATTGAAAATGTTGTGGCATGAAGGAGTTGAGACTTAAGACATTCACACCAAGTAGAACATTCATATGAAGGCCATATTGACGTGGACTATTAGTGATTTTCCAGGGTATGACATGCTCTCTAGTTGGAGCACACATGGTTTGCTATCGTGTCTGTATTTATTGGGTCAGTTTATGTCTTTCAAACTGAAATATGGTTAGAAGTGTTGCTTTTTTTTTTTTTAAATTGTCATCATGGATTTTTTCCACATAAGCACCCATTTAGAAAACAAAAAGGAAAGTTTTTCGGTAAGAGGCGTAATTGGGTTAGGAGAAGCATCTTTTAGGAATTTCTTTATTGGCATACACATCTCATGAGACACAATTTAGATGTTATGCATATTGAGAAAAATGTTTTTGATGATGTATTTCACACATTTATGGATACAAAAGATAAATCCATAGACAATTTGAAGGCAATAAAAGATTTAGAGCTCAATTGTAATAATCCAGAGCTACTTGTACTTGAAAACATGGGAAGATATTATAAACCACAAGCTTCTTGCACTCTGAAAGGAGATTAAAAAAAATGAGAGGTACCTGTGCAATTGGATTAAAAAATTACAAATGCCTGATGGCTATGCTTCCAACATTGCACATTGTGTGAAGGGTGATTGTGAGTTCTATGCAATGAAGTCACATTTTTTTGCAGAGGCTGCTCCCAATAGCATTTAAAGAGGTACTACCTTATCCGATATTAGAGGCACTTGTTGAGCATAGCCAATTTTTCATGGTTTTATGCTCTACTGTCATAAAGGTTGAAGATATGAAACGATTGGATAAAATATCATCATGACAGTGCACAAACTTGAAAAGATATTTCCACTAGCTTTCTTTGACCTAATGGAGCATTTGCTGATTTACTTACCTTATGAAGCGCGACTTGGAAGTTCTGTCCAATAGCATTGGATGTATCCTTTTGAAAGGTACACTATAGTTTCAAGATATTATTCCAAATATGTTATTTGACTTTTATAAATGAATGCAGACTTTTTATAACTTTTTTCAGGTTTCTGAACCATCTGAAACAGAAAATTAAAAATCGCGCATCTACAGAAGAGTTATAGTTGAGGAAGAGGAGACATCAAATTTTTGTTCTTTGAACTTTGATCAAAATTTCAGGACAAGATTAAATTGCCCACTAAGAAATGATGACGAAGGGTTGGTTGACCCCTTAGGGTGATTATCTATTTTCACATACCCTGGACAACCTCTTGGCGAGCAATCTTCTAGTGAAAGACACTTAAATGACGATGCTTTTGAATTGTGAAGAAATAGCCGCATTTTTATTGTAAGTATTAGCTATAGATGAATCCATTTCCATGATGATCTGAGTATAACTTTTATTAATACCCAATTCTATCCCCTTCTCAACAGCTTTCAATTCAAATAGTAAGTTGGAACGCTTACAATAGAACTCAAAATTACCACATATAAATTAAAACTACTTTTGTAGTCTCTTATCACTCTTCCTCCAACTGCTGCTAGTTAATTTGATTTCAAAGCTTTATCTGTATTGATTTTGATCCATTCCTGTTCAGACTTCTTCCAGAAAATATGGCTAGTGAACATTGGTACATTTTTTAGAGAGGAAGATTTCACAGTGCTGGCAATTCTATTCAACAAAAATTCTATCTGTAATGTCAATGTTTTTCCACTCATCTGCCTTATTCCATGCACTTAGATGTCCCCTTAAGCTTTTGTGCTTATACTTGAAACCATATAATCCCTTAGAGAAATGAAGCACGACTACTCTTCATGTAAGATGACTTTCTAGTGCATTGCTTCTCGACGTTATTTGGATATAAAACATCCTTATATAATTCATTGTAGTATTTCGAAAGCGTTTAAACTCTACATTAAGTATTCATTTTGGAAATAAAACTTCATATTAAATTGCATTTAGTATTCTAATTATGCATTTGTTATTGGCACTAATTTTAATTATAAACCTGATTGGATTCTATCATTCCCTTTCGCAATATGTATCTTAACGTCTAAATAGGGAATTCTGAGTTTAATTTTAAGCATTCAGTTGTTTTGTTATATAATTCAAGGAAGCATGAACCGTGGTAAGTCAACAAAGGGCAGAGCTCTTAATCACTCTCGAGGAGGAGCTCTGGCAGGAAGCACAAAGCAGTCTTCAGATTCTTCAAATGAGTGGGACTTGGAGCACCAGAGCAGTCCCGAATATGATGACACAATTGAACTTGGTGGCAATGAAGAAGTAGATAACCATGGTGAAGAGTCATCTAACAATACAAATGAGCAAGTTAGAAGGCAGGGTCCAGACGTGTGCTCTTCCGATCTCTTACCCTTCTCAACCCTCAGGGCGTCAAACTATACATATTAACGGCAATAGGTAAAGTACATAGTTTCAATGTTGCATGCAAAGAAATCATTTATTGTGGTGATTATTATTATTATTGATTGCATGGAACATTCTAACTCCGTTATTGCTATTGTAGCACTTAGTTTTTATGAGCACTGTCCTTCGAGAGACATCACTATCCAACTAAATGGATTTCTGAATGGCCTATACACAACATGGTCAGAACTTCCAGAGGACATAAGGAATGACTTTTTGGGAAATTTAAGGTGTTGATATGATTTTGGTTATTTACCCAACTTACAATTTGAATATTATTTCTCAGTAGGTTTAATTAGTCTTTGATGCATTGTATATTGCATCAAGTAAAAAGCTGTTATGAACAAGTATGAAGTTTATTTATTTTATCATTTCAATTTAAAGACTTGCTAGGAGTATGTGAGCACAATTCTACTTAGAAGTTCAACCAACAATTCAGAATAGACAAATGGAGATTAATATGTCTATAATGACAATTCAGAATAGACAAATTAAAAGTGCATTAAAAAATAATATCTGTAGGATCTGGAAATTATGTTTACCACACTAATATTAGAAACTTATGCAGCAATCAGACAGTAGATAACTTAGGAGTTACTTCTTTCTATTCTCTGGAATTTTAGTCACTCATCTTTATTATTTTCTCCCATTGGTTTTACACTTTTGGGATTTGCTTTTCCTATATCCTGTTTCTATAGCTTAATTATTACGAATGTTTTACTATGGCTTACTTGCACACTTTTTCATGAAAGTTCTAGTTAGGCAGACTAAGAGATGAAAGAAGTTTGGAAATCAATCATATAGAGTCTGATGAGGGAAAAATTTTACAGTATTAGGAAAGAAACAGAAGTAGGATAAGTGAGCAGTAGCACGACTGATGGAGCAAGCTTGAGTAATGCAAAGTCTGCTTATATAATCCTAGAATTGTGGAATGCTTGCCTTCAAAAGTGGAACAGTGAAGAATGGAAAATACATCTCGAGTTAATACCTTGAACTGTCACTCAACTGCAAATGGTGAGCCACCCAAACATACAGCAAGTTCAATCTCATATGTTTACCACCAAGCTCTTCCGATCTCTTTCTAACTTTTTATTTTTATTTTAAAATGATTATCTAAAGCTTTTTTTTAACTTTGATATCTTCACGTAGGTGAAGAAGTCCATGGATGGTAATGATCCAATTCATTTGGAAGTTTTTCTTCATACGCACAAAAAAGCTAATGGGGAATTTGAAGATGAATGGTTGCAAGAAATTCATGTAAGTTTAAGTAGAAACTCGCTCAGTGTTATTTTCATGTTTGGATTTATGGAGAAATTGGTTGTGGGGAGGGGGGTTTGACCAGTAATTACAAAAGGAAATTGACTTGAATGTATAGAATATAAACAGTACACTGTGTTTTCCACCAGTAATTGATGAAAACTTTTATACCTTGGATTTATTCTATGTGTAGTTGTCCTTTTTTATATTATGCTTTTGTCATTTTGTTGTAACTCGGCACATGTCAAGAATGTCATTTACTATTAATTTTAGGAACTCTTCTTCTTGGCCTCATTCTTCATTTTAATATTATCTTCTTGCTTAATCTTATTTATGATAAACATGAGACTAGTGGGAAATCAAGGGGACATTTTCCTATCAATAATCAGGGAAACATTGTGTTCTTTTCAGTTTGAACAGAACACTATTGCTGTTGTCACTTGCACATTATAGAAAGCACATGTTGTCAATTTCAGTGTCAAATTATCTCCCAGTCTTAATTTCTAGTTGCCACTGGGATTTATAGAAAGGCCATGGAAGCAACTTTTCCCATCGACAAGGATTGTATAAGCACTACATAAATAAATGTGGCACAAGAAACTTGGAAACTAGTAAAATAGAGATCCTATAATAAAGTGATTGTTGCATGATAAGAATAATGTGATTGTTGAGGAGAAGTACAGACCAGACCTGATGATGCCCCCAGTTTTTGATACAGATGCTTGGACTCAAGCCACCAATGGCCCATGGAAGGGTAAAGTGTACGGGTTATGGAGTATAGAATTTTTTATGTGGATTGTCAACTCTTGTTGTCGATATAGAAATGGCAAGAACTTACATGACAATGTTAAGTTGATCTGCGAAATCAAGTGGATGAGTTGAAGAATGAGAACCAATAGTTGGTAGAAAGAATTGGTAAGACGGAGGAAAGACAAAGGAGAGATGTGGCTCAGATGAGAGAGATGATGAATGTAGAAATAAGTGATAGAGTTAGATTGATGCTTCAAGACCCCAAACATCATTACTAATCTTTTAAATTTTGCTTCAGGGCCAGGTAGTAAAGGGTAGGAAATGTGGCATGTGAATACGTTTGCCTACATACATTGCGTATTTTGGAAAACATTTGAAGTGCTGCAATGCATTCCATGAACTCCCTGTTGATAAGGATTTGTAAATGTGTGATTCTCTAGACCTGAATTAGGATGTATCCTGCCTAGCTATTTAAACAGTTAATTTGGTGTAAAGTGTAACGCGACCTAGATATGTCTAGTTCGAGTATGAATGCGGAGAATAAACAACACCATATATGTTGACGTGGAAACCCTAAAAAGAGAAAAACTGCGGGCGCCTTTGCCACTGGTCAAACAAATCCATTAACACAGATAAAAGTTTAGTACAACTCGAGATAATTAGTGGTATCGTAATATACACTAAACATTCAAAAAGAAAACTTATAAAAGAAACTCCCTCTTTACGTCTTTTGACATGTGACAATGTGCGTTACTCATATCTCTCATACTTGTGCTCACATGGGAACGTATACAAAGCTTCATAGAGATCACCTGAACTCATCTTGGGAAACAAGACCTCCTAAACCTCTTCAACCTTGTGTGGATCGTCCCTCACACATATATTGATCTTCCATCAATGCACTTTGAAGGGTTTTCCAAACGAGCATAGTTTAGAACATGTAAGTTTGGTTTGCAAGTATAAAACACGTGGGTTATGGCAGTGTGTTTATTCTTCTCCTTTTGGTCGAGTTTTAGAGTAGTGCAAGAATGCTTGGCTCGATCGTTGATCTTTTCAATGTTCGACCTACAAGAGAACATATAGAGTGAACTTTGAATTATTGTGCAAGACAAGAATTAAAGAGTCCAAATCTATGTAGAAATAGAACATAAGGAAAGTTAGAATTTCAAGTGTTTCTGAATTCAAGTGTGACATTTGTATCATGGCCAAGAGTCATCGAGCCACTTACCCATTAAGTATGAATAAACGTGATATACCTTTTACATTAATTCATTCTGATGTATGTGGTCCTTCACCTGTCTCAAATTTATCTGGATATGGATGGTCTATCATATTTGTGAATGATTGCACTCGTATGACTTGGTTATATTTAATGAAACATAAGGATGAAGTTGCTAGGATTTTTGAAAGCCTTCATACTATGATTCATACACAGTTTGGAGCAACAATGAAAATTCTGAGATCAGATAATGTGGGCGAATACATCAATCAACAACTCAAGACATACTTCATTAAACATGGCCTAATCCATGAAACCTCATGTCTACAAACACTTCAACAGAATAGAATTGCTGAAAGGAAAAATAGATATATTTCTTGAATCAACACGTGCTCTGCTATGTGGGGCTGATATTCCTAAATTATTTTGAACTGATGTCATCCCTATTGCTGTTTACCTCATCAACAGGATGCTATCTAAGGTATTGAATTT
Source organism: Nyctanthes arbor-tristis (assembly GCA_963692815.1). Lineage (NCBI taxonomy): Eukaryota > Viridiplantae > Streptophyta > Magnoliopsida > Lamiales > Oleaceae > Nyctanthes > Nyctanthes arbor-tristis. The sequence goes on from CAVNYN010219591.1 coordinate 72,039, forward strand.
CAAAACCCCACTCCAAGCTTTATCTGATCACATGACCGTTCCATCTGCCTTGATGCTTCCGCTTTGAGTTTTTGGTTGTGCTGCTTATGTATATTTACATAAAATTAGCGCGCAAAACTTGATCCTTGCACTATACAGTGCTTGTTTCTGGGGTATGGATCCCAACAAAAGGGCTATAGATGTTATGACCCTATTAAAAGATGTCTTTATGTAATGATGGATGTGAAATTTCTAGAGTTCGATAGATCGGAAGAGCAATTTTCATTTTCAGAGGGAGATATGTTATGACGAATTAAACTGGTTAAAAGTTGATGTATCTATGCATCCAAAAAATGTCCCGATTGTAGAATCTGATTTGGGCTCTGGAATCTATCTCCGTTGTTCCAGAATCTACCTCCTAGACTGCAGAATCTAATATGGGCTCTGGCGGTCTAGAATCTATCTTCGTTGTTCTAGAATCTACCTCTCGGATTGCAGACTCTGGTTCTAAAAATCCAAAATGCCCTTGCTCTAAAGTACCCACTGCCGCATCTCCTGAGGATAATCTTCAGGTCAATACTTCTCCTTTGCCAACATACACTGATAACAATTTTTTTGTGGGATATACTTTACCTGCCAGGCACAATCATAGGAAACCACCAAATAGTTACTCTCCAGAAATTTAGAAACAGAGGTCCAAATATTTAACTGCAAATTACGCATCGGGTAAGGGACATTCTGAGCCCCTTAAGAGATTCACTCGTGAACTTTCTTTGTGTCAAATTCCCACCAGTATTGAGGAGGCTTTGACAGACACGCGATGGACTCAAGCTATTAAGGATGAAATGGAGGCATTAATAGAAAATGACACATGGACTCTTGTTCCGCTACTAGAAGGAAAAAGATAGTTGGGTATAAATGAATGTTCTCTATTAAACACAAGACAGATGGATTTGTTGAAAAATACAAGGCAAAGCTAGTGGCGAAGGATATACATAGACCTATATTGTTGATTATCAGGAGACTTTTTCACGAGTGGCTAAATTGAACATAGTTCATGTCTTATTGTCTGTTGCAGCAAATCTAGATTGGCCATTACATCAATTTGATGTGAATGCATTTTTACATGGTGATCTTAAGGAAGAAGTATACATGGATATATCCCTAGGATATTCAGCCCCTTCCAAAGTGGTGTGTAAATTACAAATGGCACTATATGGATTGAAACAGTCTCTATGAACATGGTTTTGGGCAGTTTACACTTGCAATGAAAAAATATGGCTTCCAACAAAGTAACTCTGATCATACTTTGTTCTTGAAAAATCAATTTGGCAAGGTAACTGCCTTAATAATCTATGTGGATAGCATGATTATCACATGAGATGACACCAAGGAGATATCTCAACATCAGAAGCATTTGGCAATGGAATTTGAGACGTAGACTCTTAAAAGACTCAAGTGTTTCTTGGGAACTGAAGTGGCTAGGTCTCGGCGTGGTATATTTCCCTCTTAACAGAAATATATACTAGATTTACTAAAAGAAGTGGGAATGTTGGATTGCAAACCGACAGAGACTCCAATTATTCAGAATCATGGACTTAGAGAAGACTCAAATCGTGTACCAACTGATAAAAGCAGGTACCAAATATTAGGTTATGAACTTATTTATCTTTCTTATACTCAAATAGACATTGCATATGTAGTCAGTATTGTGAGCCAATTTATACATAACCGGAGTAAGAATCATATAGATTCGGTAATCCAGATACTTCGTTATTTGAAGTCATCTTTTGGAAAATGTCCTATGTTTTCAAGAAATGGGAATGATATTTAGATAGAAGGATAAAATGATGTAGATTGGGCAGATAGTGTCACAGATCGAAGGTCAACATTAGGATACTTTACCTTTGTGGGTAGAAATCTAGTAACATGGAGAAGTAATAAACAAAAGGTGGCCGCATTGTCAAGTGTAGAGGCTGAGTTTAGGAGCATGGCTAAGGGTCTTTGTGAATTATTATGGCTGAATAACCTATTGACAGAAATAGGTTTTGCTTCCTCTACTGAGATGGATCTATTTTGTGATAATAAATCAGTGATCGCTATTCGTCACAATCCCATCCAACATGATAGGATAAAATGTGTAGAAGTAGATAGACACTTCATTAAAGAAAAGCTTGAGGTTAAAATTGTACGTTTTGCATTTGCAAAACCAGAGGATCAACTAGCTAATATACTCACAAAGGTTGTGTCGAGTAAACAGTTTTATAGTTCACTTGTCAAGTTGATCGTCCAAGACCCGTATACATCAACTTGAGGGGGAGTATTAGCGTGAGCTGAAATATAGAGTCTATACTATGAGCTTAAATCATCTAGAATCTATATTCTCGATTCTAAGACTTAGAGGTTTATGATAAACAAGTTAGAATCAAGTGGCAATCTTCCCTATATGGAATAAAGAAGAATATTTACGGGAACTTTCTTTGTATTTGTATATCAAATATTCTATGTATTAATAGGCTGAATATAGAATTGATTTATTTTCCTTTCTTATAATACTTAATGTGATGTATATATTGAGCATAGTAGATGAATGAAATATACAAGAAATTACTTCTATTTTCATATTTTCACAATGAGAAAGCACATAGATGTAAGGTTACATTTTATTCGAGACTTGGTAGCTAAAGGGTTGGTGAATCTGGAGAAGATCCCTTCACAATATAATCTTCAGATATAGGTACAAAGCTTCCCTCAATTGGTAAATTTAAGTCTTGTTTAGCTATGCTAATCATAGGCTTAGGTTAAGAGTATTAAGAGTATTTGGTGTTCTTTAAAACTTTTACTTTTACTTTTACTTCTACTATGTGTAAAATAGTTTTCATAAAACTAAAAGTTTTTTGTTTTTCTTTCTACAGGTGTTGAAGAAATAAGAAGTGATGAAACAACAGAGCTAGTTTACTTCCACTAAATTAGTTTTAGTTCAAGGTGGAGATTTGTGAACCGTGTGACCCAAAGACTACGTTAGCCCAGCCCAAAACTTCAAGTCTAGCCCATGACCCATATAGAAAGTTTGTGGATCCTTTCCAGGTTCGGATTTAATAACCAAGATGTTGGTCTTTCTTTTACTGATATGAGATGCTCACTTGATGTATATATGTATTTTTACTCTTAAGTTAGGGCAAAGTGTAATTCTTAGGGTTTAAGTATTCATTTTCTTCTCCCGTGATTTCTCCCTCTCTTTTGTGAGTTCTTGTATACTTTCTTAGGTGAAAGGATCAGGGTTTCTCTGGGTAATACTAATCTTTGTGTGGGTTAGTTGTTAGGCATGTGAGAGGGCTTTTCTGTAGTGAGGTCAAAGTTGTACTTTGGGGTTTCAGTTGGGATTGTTCTAAGTCAGGGGTGGTTCGTTCTTGGTTCACGATTACACACTTTGAATTGATTTTGGTTTTAGTGGAAGGAGGACAAATCCCGTTGTGTAGCCTCAACGGTGGTATTAGCAGTCCTTTAGGACTGTGAACACATTGCGGCCTTCGGGCCAAACCATATCTTGTGTTCGCTTGTTTAATCTTTCTGTTCGTGCTGGTATGTATTTGAGTTTTACAATTGCGTTTTTGTTCTTACCAAGTTCACGATCTAAAGTTAGCAAAAAATATATTAAATAAGGTTTTTTTTTGGTGAAAAAGGACAAAACATAACTCCTCAAATTAGAAATTAGAAATATGACATTATATTTGGGAAAATCCAAAAAAAAGGAAATAAGTATATATTTGGCACGGAGAGACTAATGTTTTTGAAATGATAAATAACTAATTTGACTTATTAAAAACATAAAAATAATTTTTATCAAAAACTATGTTTTTTTCAAAAGAAGAAGAAGCCAAGAATTTTTTAGTCTAATGGTATCCATATTAGTTCCTTACACCCTTTATCAAGGGGAGAGAAAATAAGAAAACAAAAAGAAGGCTACAATTAAGTGCAGCGCCATCTCTGCGTAGGCTGCAATCAATTGCAGCTTGCAACCTACACGATCTTCTTCTTGTTGTTTTATTTTTATTTTATACAACAATTGGTAGGTAGGGAGGAGAGAGAAATTAAGAGGTCAATGTTTGTGATTCGAACTTAGTTTCCTATACAAAACATTAAACATTCAACTATTACAATTACAACCAGATTCTCACATGTGCGTTGTACGAGAATTATCTTCAGAAATATATTAAATAAAAAATATAATTATTATAGAATTTCAATAAATTTAGAAACAAAATAAAAAATTAGATATTAGCACTTGAAAAAAAAAGAAAATAAAAGAAAAGAAAAAAAGAAAAAGAAATCAAATATTAGCAAAATAACATATTTATTGCTTTCATCATGTTTCATTACATGTAAATTGATTTTTTGGATCCATAGTATGAGTACCATTCCAAAACCTCCAACCCTTGTGTGGTGCATATAGATGCACTCCACATGTATTTTAAATACACATGGCATGCATGAAATATACGTAGCGTGCATCTATACATCCCACTTAACGTAGGAGGTTTTGTTATAAAATACAAAACCTTCGGGAGGTTTTTGAAAACTTTCCGCTATAGTATTTTTATGTTTTATACAAAATGAGATTCGGCATACATTTTCTCAACATAAATGATAAATATAAGTCCTTCAATTGTCATTGAATTCAAGCAGTTGTCATCTTTTAAGCAAATCAACATAAATGCTTGTTGGTTGTCTTGTATCATGTTGTTGAGAAAATAATTTTTTTTTAAACTAATGTATTGGAACCGTATATGATTATGATCCTTGAAAATTTCCTCATCACCTGTATGTTTAAATTAAAATAAAAAATATAAGAAAATTAAAAAAATTAAAAGAAAAAAAATCATATTAAAATATTGGGCAGTAATATACGTCCCTCTTTTTGTATATCTCTCTCTTCATGTGGTCGTTAAAGATAATATCTTGGACCAATATATTTAGTAATTCCATCTCCAACAATTTGCTTTTCTTTCTCTAAAATGCAATCAAACCCATCGATATTAATAACTATTACACAGTAAAATTGAAGTAGTATTCTAGTATAAACTTGTCATTGGATTAATTCACCATTATTAGTTTATACATCTTCATAGATTAGATAATCTGTCAATTTCCAGGATGGAATCACCTTTCAGTATTATTGACCAAGAATATTGCAGTAACTTTAAAGTACAAGGATTTTATGATGAGCACTGCAAATGTATTAGAAAAAATTTAAATTTTAAAACGTTAAATTTTCTCATATATTTTAGGATTACCCAGTGGATTAAAGCTAAGCTCAACCTAGCTTTTCTCTCGTGTGATGCAAGAAAAGAATAATTTACAATAAAATTACAATACAGTTAGTACAAAATATGAAAATTTTTGTTAAATACGACATTTGTAACATAAAAATGTTACTGTACACACAATTTCAGGCCAAAAAAATCTATAGTTATCTGGAATATGACTTTTTGAAAATAGAAATTGTAAGATAATACAATAAATTTGTAGCTAAATCCCTTATGTTGCTAGATAATAATAACGCCAGAGAGGGAAATTCCTTACCAGATGAACTTCTTGTAATATATATATATATATATATAGATATATTGGGGAAGGATCATGGACCAATATATATGACAAATAATTTTGACAAATCATACAACCCTTTCATTTTCCTTAGTCTAATGGTCCAAGTTAGTTATTCTAAACCTAATCCAAGCTCCCATTAACGGGCAAACCCCGAACAAAACTCCAATATAAGTATAATAATATATATATCTTCATCGCCGGCTATGGCTTAAGTCGAGAAGAATGAAGCTCAGATAGAAGATGTATGGTTTTTAGATTCCGGTTGCAGCAATCACCATCATCCTTTCTTCTTTTTCCTTTCTTACACAAAATAACAGAATATATATCAAAGTAAATATCTTCATAATCCACGAAGATTGAATCTAATAAATTGTTGTTCGGAATTATTTTTCTATTTCAATAAATCCCTATGAAATAGGGCAACTAGTTTTGACTCTTTCATTTTGCACTTCTACCACATTTCTGTTTGCATAAAAATATGGATTGTATTTTATGTGTTCTGTTAATTCTTGTAAGGCTATATATATCGCCAGAATTGTTCTTTGATAAAATTCTCCCCAATTATTGTTCTAAGTTTGTTTTCTTCCTTATCACTTTATAACAATCTTGTATTAGAGCCCCCACGGGGCCTGATAAACAAAATAATAGTCTTTGTAATTTGTAGCAGGAAAAAAATATGATGACTGAAGGAAACTTCATGCAGCCAGCTAATCCTCAGTTCGATTGTCATTACGACCATTGGAGTATATTGATGGAAAACTTTCTGAAGTCTAAAGAGTACTGGGGCTTTGTGGAGACAGGCTATGTTGAGCTGGAAAATGAAGCTGTATTGACAAAAGGCAGCAGAAAAAACTCGACGAGCTGAAACTGAAGGATTTTAAAGTGAAGAATTATCTCTTCTAGGCCATAGATTGCACAATTTTGGAGACTATACTAGAGGAGGACACTTCTAAAAAAATTTGAGACTCTATGAAGAAGAAATTCTAAGAAAATGCAAGAGTTAAGAGAACTCATCTTCAAGCTCTCCACAGAGAATTTGAAATCTTAGAGATGAAGTCTGGAGAAGGTGTGTCTGATTACTTCTCAAGGGTAATGTCAGTTGCAAACAAGATAAGGGTGTATGTAGAATAGATGCAAGATGTTAAAGTTGTGGAGAAAATCTTTTGCTCTTTGAGTGAAAAATTCAATCGTGTTGTTTGCTCTATCAAAGAATCTAGGTATATTGATCAGCTTTCCATTGTTGAATTGCAAAACTTTTTGTTTGTCCATGAACAGAAATTTCGCCTACAGAATGGAGAAGAGGAAGCCTTGAAGGTGACGCATGAAGGTGGAAGAGGACGTAGTTGTAGATCTTCTAGAGGCAGAGGAAGAGGTAGAGGTCAAGCAACTTTCAACAAGGCTACTGTGGAGTATTATAAATGTCATCAACTTGGACATTTTAGTTATGAATGTCCAACCTGGAACAAAGAAACTAATTATGCTGAGCTTGATGAATTAGAAGAAATGTTGCTCATGGCTTAAGTCGAGAAGAATGAAGCTCAGATAGAAGATGTATGGTTTTTAGATTCCGGTTGCAGCAATCACATGTGTGGAGACAAAGCGCAATTCTATGATCTGAATGAAAGCTTCCGGTAGATGGTAAAGCTGGGGAATAATACAAACATGTCTGTAATGGAGAAGGGAAATGTGAGATTAAAAGTAAATGGCCAAAGCCATGTAATCACAGAGGTATTCTTTGTGCCCGAGTTAAAGAACAATCTATTGAGTATTGGACAACTACAGGAAAAGGGTTTGGCAATTCTTATTCAACATTCAAATAAAGATGACTACTAATAGGATGTTTATGTTGCAGGCTATGGCTTATCCAAAGAAATCCTCATGCTTCCACACAACCTCAGAAGGTCTGTATCATTTATGCCACTGTCGATATGGGCATCTGGGTCACAAGGGCTTAAGGGTACTTTAGCAAAAAAAAGATGGTACACAGATTGTAATCCCTGAAAGCCTCATCCACCATTTGTAGAGATTGTATGATTGGCAAGAAACATAGGGACACAATTCCAAAAAAGAGCACCTAGAGAGCAACATAGAAGCTTCAGTTAATCCATGCTGACATATGTGGCCCTATCACGCCTATTTGAAACAACAAGAAAAGGTACTTGATCTACTTCATTGATGATTTTAGCTAGAAAGCGTGTATTTACTTCTTGATTGAAAAATCTGAAGCATTTGTCACATTTAAACACTTTAAAAGCTCTATTGAGAAGGAAGTAGGAGATTATATTAAGTCCTTACGCACTAATCGCGGGGTGAATTTACTTCAGAAGATTTCAATGAAATTTGTAAAGAAAATGGAATCAAGAGGCAACGAACAATGGCCTATACTCTACAGCAAAATGCAGTTATAGAGAGAAAGAACTATACCATCATGAACTTGGTAAGAAGTATGCTGTCAGAGAAAAAGATTCGAAGACAAGACTTTTTGGCCAGAGGTAGTGAATTCGGCAGTGTGAATTATGAATAGAAGTCCTACTTTGGCAGTGAAAAATATAACTCCAAAGTAGGCTTGGAATGGATTAAAACCTTCGGTTGAACACTTTTGAGTGTTTGATTGCATTGCATATGTGCACATACCTGATGCAAAAGGAACAAAATTGGAGGATAAAAGTATTGCTTGTGTATTGTTGGGGGTCAATAAGGAATCTAAAACCTACAGGCTTTATAATCCAGCAACAAAGAAAATCATTACTAGTAGAGATGTAGTTTTTAAAGAAAACACATCCTGGGAATGAGACAAAAGCTATGTAGAACATCTGGTTGCTGTATTGGAATAGGGAGATGATAAGGAAGAGGCTACTATGAATGATGAAGATGAAATTGAGAGTGAAGACAATGGTATTGCAGACGGGGTTGAGAACATTTCTACTAATGTAGTGAATGAAAGAAGGGTTTGAAGGCAGCCAGTATGGATGAATGATCATTGACAAGTGAGGGCTTGTTAGAAGAAGAAAATGTGATTGATATGGCCTTATTTACTTCTTACGGTCGTCTTTGAAGAAGCTGTGAAACGTGCAAAATGGAGGGCTACAATGGATGCCAAAATAGACACTATAGAAAGAATGAGACTTGGGTGCTAACTAATCTACCTAAAGGAGCAAAAAGGATAGGAGTCAAATGGGTTTACATAACAAAGCTTAATAAGCATGGAAAGATTGATAAGAACAAGGCTTGTCCCATGGCAAAGGAATATGTGCAACAACATGGAATTGATTATTCAGAAGTCTTTAGGCCTGTGGCAAGGATGGACACCGTTAGAATGATTATTGCATTTGCAGCTTAAAAGGGTTGGACAATTTCTCAACTTGACATAAAATCAGGTTTTCTACATGGAGAACTAAGTGAAGAGGTGTACGTTGAACAACCAAGGGGTTATGAACTGCAAGATAATCCTCATAAAGTCTACAAGCCAAAGAAAGCTTTATATGGACTCAAGCAAGCTCCATGACTTGGTTTAATTGGATACAAGCTCATTTTTTGAATGAGGGTTTTAATTGTGAGCTTGTATGTTGACAACCTCATTTTTACTGAAAATGATGAAGCCATGTTTAGTGAATTCAAGAATTCAATGGTACGTGAGTCTGAGATAACAAACTTACGAAAAATGAGGTATTTTCTTGGAATTGAAGTTTTCCAAACGGCTTATGGAATTTACATTAGTCAAAAGAAATATGCCTGGGATGTATTGAAAAGGCTCAGAATGGAAGAAAGCAATTCAGATAAAAACCTAATTGTTCCAGGTTTTAAACTTTTCAAGGATGAAGATGGGATGAAGGTTGATGCAACATATTTTAAGCAAGTGATAGGGAGTCTTATGTATCTCACAGTGATGAGACCTGATTTGATGTTCGTGATTTGTTTAATCAGTAGATACACATCACAACCAAAAGAGCTTCATTTGCAAGCTGCAGAAAGAGTATTAAGGTCTTTGACAGGCTCAGTAAATCTTGGAATATTTTATGAGAAGGGCGGAAGTGATATACTAGTAGCATTTACTGATAGTAATTATGCTGGTGATTTGGAGGATTGAAAAAGCACTTTCTGATATGCTTTTAAGATGAGCTTTGGTGATGTGTAGTGGTCATCTAAAAAATAACCTATTGTCACTCTCAGCAACTGAAGATGAGTTTGTAGCTGCTACATCCTATGTGTGTCAAACTGTGTGGTTGAGAAGAATTTTGGAGAAACTTGGATAGGTACAAGATGACACTACCACTGTTTTTGTGATAACAGTTCTACAATTAAGTTGTCAAAGAATCCAATGATGGACGGACAAAGCAAGCATATAGACGTGTGTTTTCACTTTTTGAGTGATCTTATTAAGGAAGGAGTTGTGGAGCTGACTCATTGTGGTACACAAGATCAAGTTGCAGATGTGATGACAAAGCCATTGAAGCTTAAGTTGTTCTTGAAGTTAAGAGAGCTGTTAGGTGTTCAAGAAGTTCCTGATATAAACTAATTGCTACATGCATTAGTTTAAGGAGGGAATGATAAAATGGTATTTAGAATTATTTTTCTATTTAAATAAATCCTTATAAAATAGGTGGACTGGTTTTGACCTTTCATTTTGCACTTCTACCACATTTTACGTTAGCATATATAAAATTGTGGGCTGGATTTTCTACTTTCTGTTAATTCTTGTAAGGCTATATATATGGCCATAATTGTTCTTCAATAAAATAAATCATTCTCTCCTATTATTGTCCTTAGTTTGTTTTCTTCCTTATCACTTTATAACAGAATCTTCATCACTAATACCTAATTAAATTTTTATTGTATTCATTACTACTAAAATGCTCTGGCGGGCAGTTGTAGTTGGAAGAAAAAGATGTATCTTGTTTGAAGGAAATTAAATTATGGTTTTTTTTCACAAGATAACTTCCGATCTGTTTTGGAATAGAGCGAATGACAAAGTGAGTTTGGTAATGTTAGTTGTCAATTGATACAAAAGAATTGAGGACTCAAGAAAACAAAATCTGCAAGTGAAGATCTATTTTAATGCAGAACCAAATTCTCATCCTGCAATCTATCTGATATCCTATAGGTTAATTCAAGATTCCATGGAGCCTATGGTGACAATTTGCTGGTTTAAACTCTGTTAATGGATATTGATGTTGAAGGAGAGATATGAGGCGGAGTTGGCTGGTAGTTGGAATGGTGATCACTAGCGGCGATAGGTGACATGGGATTTATGTGTTGGTTTGCATACATTTAGAGGGTAATCGCTATTTGGCTCTGAATGTGTGTGTGTATATATATATTGCATATGTGTATATATATATATATAAATGATCTCCCACCAGATATATAGAAGAATTATCCCACCGTACACATAAGTGACAGAATATTACTAGGGAAACCTACATACTATGGGTCCACTGTATGTGGGGTCCTCACAATTATCCCCAATAATCTCCTGCCATGTGTGCGTATGGCCGGATAATCCCATCATATATCTGATGGGAGACGAGAACTGTATATATAAATTTGAATCATAGTTTTGTTATTTATATAATAATATAAAACTTTAAAGTTAAAAAAAATATGAAGTAGCATAGTGTTTTGGCAAGACATTCATGTGCGAGACGCAAGCTTTATACACAAATAGAAACCATTTAATGTTAGTTTTATATATAGACGGATTCACTCAAAATGAGATGCCTTCTTCCAAGATCAATGTGATTTGATGGCATCTGAGTTGATTTGACACCTTAACTAAAGGTTATATTCCACAACCCCAACAATTCCCTTGTAATACTCAAAAAATGAGATGCCTTTTTTTGTGGGATTTGAGCCCAACTTATGGGCAAAATTAGCAATGTAAGTAAAATATTTCAATCACCAATAGTTAAATGCATTTGTTCTTGTCAATGAGACCTTAGCCTGTTTGATTAGGGGACTAAGACTAAGGCTTTGAGTCTCAGTCTCAAGTTTGTTTCCCCTATATGTGGTTTTTCTACATTTATAGGAGTTTATATGTTTGCAGTCTCATGTATGGTGTTTGTATTATTGATTTATGTGCACTATATTTTCGTATGACATATATTTACGCTTACTTGTACTAAACTACAATTCATAACTATACTTTTCAAAAATACATTTGTTCTTCATATTGCATTCTCAAGCAATTTTTTTCCACAATTGATTTTCCCATGTGAGAATTTTTACCAATAGTTGTAGAGCTTGTACAATGAATAGTACTCCCCCATTCCGCGCAAAGATATTCACCTTTCATTTATTGAGGATATATGGTCATTGGAACGTGGCAAAAATTAATTATCTCATTAGTCCTAGCATTATTCAAGAAGTGGTTCAAGTTACTTTTAGGGGAGGAGAAAATACCATGTTTTGGGAGCTTGGCTCAAATGGTGAATTTACCCTTCAGAGTTGTACTAATTCCTTTAGAGAAGCTAGACCGCTTCATTTTACTTACAGATATATTTGGAATGCCCAGATTTCCCCTAAAGCTTCAGCGTTTACTTGGAGATTATGGAATACCTAGGTATCTATTGATGGTATGGTGCAAAAAAGGTGTAATGTAAGCTTAGCATCAAAATGCTTGTGTTGGTCAAAATGAAACCATAAAACATGTTTATATAGATGGGCATCTTGTGAAGGAAAATTTGGGATTATTTTTACTATTGGGCTGATATTCCTTTCATTTACTAAATTGTGTATCTCCTCAAAATTTATTCATTCACTCAATTGTTTATCTAAGAAATAGGAAAGATGAGACTATTTTAATGGTTCCAGTTCTAATTTTTTGATTTACATGGCTGGAAAAGAATAATGCGAAGCACCAGGGGCAGTCTATGAATGCTAATAGAGTGATCAGGAAAGTCTTATTCCTTTATAGAAGGGGGCAACGGATTGTCTAGAGTAGAAAGATTCTGACTACCAAAGTTCCTTTTTCTGTCATTATGAAATGGGTGATGCCTGATTGTTGTTTAAATTGAACACGGATGGAGCTCTGAAGAATGGCTGCTAGGCAATAGGAGGGGGTGTTGTAAGAAATTCTAAAAGGGACTTTGTTTTTTGCTACTCTGAATACTATGGATAGTGTACCATAGTAGAGGCAGAGTTGAGGGCTATCAAAACTGGTTTACAATTATGCTTGGACAGAAGATTATGGTAGTTTAGGGCATCTAGTTGGACAAATTAAACAATTGTTGAAAGTTATGTAAACAAAGGTAAATCATATCTGGGGTGAGCAAATCAGTTCGCTGACTTCTGTGTTAATAAAGAGGCACAACAGATGAGATATCAGTGTATGGTTGCTACCTCCATTGATCACCATGCTGCTGGGATATGCAAGCTTGATAAGATTGGGCTCCCATATGCTAGAGTTAGATAGGTTTTTGCAGCTGAATGTATTTTTTATTGAGCTTCTTTTGGAGTTGTTCTCCTTGCATGCATATTAGAGTTTTTGGAATAGTCTTTGAATTATATTCTTGTAATACTTTTGTGGGAGGTATTGCTCGTGATGCCCCCCTCATTTTCTTGTGTACAGTTTTTTCTATCAAATAAAATTGTAACACGAGCTTGGATTTTCAAGTCGAGCTAGCTCCTCCAAAATAATAATAATAATAATAGATAAAGATGTGATAATTGGATAATATCTATATATATATCCCTCAGCTTATTTACATTACTAACCTTATTATAGTTTTTTTTAGCATTTTTCCTGTTAAACCACAATCATTATTTTAGTTCCCCTTTTTAGTTTTCATTTTTCGGTCATTAGCTGTCAAAATATGAGTAATTTCTATATCTTCTCATTCATTTATTATACTCATTATATACATTACATAAAGTATTCCAAGAAAGGAAAATAATCAATCCTATAGCCTATGGAGGAAAATTAATACACAGAATATTCTATATACAAATACAAGGAAAGTTCTCGTAAATATTTTTCTTCACTCTATAGAGGGAAGATTGTAACTTGATTATGACTTGTCTATGACAAACCTTTGAGTCCTAGAATCTAGAATATATATTCTAGATTTTTACTCATGATATAGATTACAGATTTCAGCTCATGCCAACTTCCCCTCAAGTTGATGTATATGGGTCTTTGATGTGCAACTTGACAAGTGAGCTGTTAAACTCCTTACTCGATATTTCACAAATGGAAAATGTACAATTTTAGCCTCAAGCTTTTCCTTAATGAAGTGTCTATTTACTTCTACATGTTTTATCCTATCATGTTGGATGGGATTGTGAGCAATAGTGATTGCTGCTTTGTTATCACAAAATAGGCTCATCTCCAGAAGGAGCAAGACCTATTTGTGACAATAGGTTCTTCATCTATAATAATTCACAAAGACCCTTAGCCATGCTCCAAAGTTCAGCCTCTGCACTTGACAATGCTACCATCTTTTGTTTCTTAATTCTCCATGTTACTAGACTTCCACCCACAAAGGTAAAATATCCTCATGTTGACCTTTAGTCTATGACACTACCTACTCAATCAGCATCAGTATATCCTTCTATCTTAATATCATTGCCATTTTTTGAAAAAAATAAACCCTTTTCTAGTAGATGACTTCAAGTAATAAAGTATTCGGATTGCCGCATCCAGATGACTGTTACCCGGGTTATGCATAAATTGGCTCACAATACTAGTTGCATATACAATGTCCGATCAAGTATGAGAAAGAAAAGTAAGTTTACCAGCTAATTTTTGGTACCTTTCTTTATCAGTTGGTACATGATTTGAGTCTTCTCCAAGTAGATGATTATGTGTAATGGGAGTCTATGCCGGTTTGCAATCCAACATTCCTACTTCAGCTAGTAAATCTAGTATATATTTCTATTGAGAGAGAAATACACCACGTCGAGACCTTGCCACTTCAATTCCCAAGAAACACTTGAGTCTTTCAAGATTCTTCATCTCAAATTCCATTGCCAAATGCTTTGGATGTTGAGATATCTCCTCCGTGCTATCTATTTTGATAATCATGTCATCCACATAGATTCTTAAGGAATTACCTTGCCAAATTGATGTTTCAAGAACAAAGTATGATCAAAGTTTCTTTGTTGGAAGCCATATTCTTTCATTGCAAGTGTAAACCACCCAAACCATGCTCGTGAAGACTGCTTCAACCCATATAGTGCACTTTGTAATTTGCACACCACTTTGGAAGGGGCCTATTATCCTGGAGGTACATCTATGTACACTCCTTCCTCAAGATCACCATGTAAAAGTGCATTCTTCACATCAAATTAATGTAACAGCCAATCCATATTTGCTGCAAAAGATAATAAGGCACGGACTGTGTTCAATTTAGCCACTAGTGAAAATATCTCCTGATAATCAACACCATAGGTCTATGTATATACCCCTTCGCCACCAACCTTGTCTTGCATTTCTCAATAGATCTTTCTGGCTTGTGTTTGATATAAAACACTCACTTAGACCCAGCTGTCTTTTTTCCTTCCATTAGCGGAACAAGAGTCCATGTATTTTTTTTTTAATTAATGCCTCCATTTCATCTTTAATAGCTTAAGTCCAACATTTGTCTATCAAAGCCTCTCCAATACTCATGGGAATTTGACACATAGAAAGTTCGCGAGTTAATCTCTTAAGGTTGATGCATAATTTGCAATTGGATACATAGACCTCTGTTTCTCAATATCTGGAGAGTATCTATCACGACCCCGCTAATATTCAATTTTCTTGAATTATTTGTATTGGTGAATAAATTCAATAGCGGAAGCTTCAACAAATAGTAGGGACGGGACGTACAAAATAATCAAATTGTTCTTGCCTTTAGATTGGTTAACATTTTATAAGGCTAATTATTTAAAGTAACAAGTTGTTTAATTTTTAAAGAATCATTATAGCTAGGTCTGCAATAAATTGTAAAGAACACAACAGGTTATATTAATATGTTGTAATTGATTTCCTAGGCGAGCCAAACTACTAGAAAGCTTTTGCAGTGAAAAATAAGCTTTCAATCATTACAAAGATTACACATTCATTTTATTATATACTAGGCATAAAAATATATGTATATTATAGAGATGTGAGAATACTTATTAATACAAAAGGTATTAAGTTCATAATTGTATTTGTATTAGTTTCAAAGATAGGTTTTCACTACATGCAAAACTCTACTCCCGTTCGCGGACATACTCCAACTCATGGCTTGCTTTCCAAAGATCATGTCTTCAATCATCTACAAAATTGTAGAGAAGAGGAGTGAGTACAAAGTACCAGTAAATAACAAAACCTTTTGATTCACCTTTCACTTAGATTCATTTTCAAGAACCATAGAATGCACAAAGCTTTTGAATGCATAAAGGGCCCTATCACTAGTTAAACTACTACCCGCAGTGCGCGTAAGATTCATATCAATTCAATCATGGACATGTACATTTAAGTGGATTCACAATCAAATCCCGGTTGACCCCTACCAGAATTTCCACATAGGGCAATACAAACACAAAGCAAATATCATACTAATTTCCGCCCATCTTGGTATCATTATATGACTCCTAGTATGACAACAAAGTAAAGCAAAGACAAAACGAGTAGAGTATCAACTAGTGATTCGAATGTAATAAATTAATCTTTCTTTTCAATGCATCCATATTCATTTCATGGAAGACTTCAATCAAAATCCATGTTTATTTTATCAAAACTTCAAGAGTGCTAAAAGGGAATTAAATCATTAGTTACTCACCTCTTTAAATTGATTTTCCCAAAGGTTCTTTGAGTTATTGACGAGTTCACTTAAAATCTTCATATTCCTTAATCAAAGTGGTATTTCAAGTCGGATTCTTTCTATGTATGAATAGGAGTCACTTTCAAGTGAAAAGGTGATGCTTTGGTGGGTTTTAAGGGTTGTTCTCCTCCTTTTACCAGATCGGAAGAGCGTCGTGTAGGTCTCTCTATGTATTTGAAGAGCAAGACAATTAGCCTAGGTATGGATGTGGAGAGGGAGATAGAGAGAGGGATAGGTGGAAGGTTTGGGGGCTTGGGTGAATTCACTACCATTGACCCTTTTTATAGATGTTAAAGTTTAATTGTTTTTTATTAAACTTTGATTTCCACCAAATTGAATTAGGACAAGTGGCGCATTTGGCACCATATGTATCGGGGTGCGACTTGGCTAAATTTAGTTCATTCATTTATTTTTCAAGAAATTCTTATACTTTGTACTGTCTTATAATTAAGTCATTATACTTTAATTCATGTTATTTGTGGTCCTTCCACTTACTGTGGTTTTACAGTTGGGTGGTTAAACTTCAAGTCATTCTAACCAATAACTACGCTCTTGTTTTTTGGAATCACTCGAGTGACAATCTTTGAGTCTTGTAACATAGTTGATGTAACTCATGTGGTTAGCCAATTCATCGTTAAACTATCAACCATGATGTCAACAAAAACCTTCTAATTCCAATTCATCGTCAAAATATTAATCATGTTGTCGATAACCACATCAATCATGTTGTGAATAACCACCTTCTAGTTCTTAGCATTCATTTGAGTAACAACCTTGTAACAATTCAATATGATCTCATTGTCATATTCTAATTCTTGACGTTCATTGAAGTGACAATCTTTTACCCTTGCAATTGATGCAATTCAATACAATCACATTGTTACATTCAAATTCTTGACCATCTTGTAACTTTACAATCGATGCAATTCAATTAATTCTTCCATCATTGTCAAAAATAATGATCACATTGCTCAATTTGTTTTTAAAATTTTGTGGGATGTTACAGCATCTATTAGGTGGTTTCCAGCGATTGTGCCTGGTAGGTAAAATATATCTCATAGAAAAATTGTTATCAGCATATGGAGGCAAAGGAAGAGTATTTTGTTGAATAAATTACTGAATCGAAATCATGTAAAACCATAATTAAATCCAAACGCCCAGATATGATTTCTAGATCCCAAGTTGAATCAAAGAGAGTACAATGAAATAATGCAGAAACATACCTGGATCCATCAATGTTTTTGTTCTGATAAGTTATGATCTTTCCATTGATTCATAGTTCCCTTTCGAATTTTCTCTGTTGATGAGGAGGGAGGGAAAATGGAAAAGCCTACGTTTAATTGGGGACCATGACCAATATATATATATATATATAAAAGTAACTTTACAGTATTTCCAAATCAGCCCATTCAAGAATTTAGAAATACAAAACCAGTCTCTACACATTAATCCCATAGCACTTTAATGCCTAATAGCCATAAAACTTTATAGATCACTTTTAATTGGCTACGCCTTAGAATAAAATTGCACATTAATATTACATGTGTGGCCTCACATGTTAAATTTCATCCACACATATTAAATTTTATCCAACAATATCTGACTGCCACTTATGTAATTCAACAAATGTGCTTAATTTTATGAGCTCCAAAAAACTGGCTATCATAGTTAGGGTATTTCTAAACAATCTCGTCCATTGATCATACTGATACCAGATCAAAGCAATCTTTGCCACGATTGAGAACATGACGAAACCCATTAATGGTCACATATACCAATACAACCAAATGACATAGATCAATCATGGATGCAAAGCATGAAAGTTACATGTAATGTGATCTAACCATGTCAATTTCTAACTAGTCCTACCTGAATCCTTAGTGAGATCAATACTGAACATAATATAACAGAGTAGTAAGTGAATACTTTAATTTTAAACCGAAAAATATCTAAATACATAAGTATGTCCAAAGTAAAATATCTAGTAACAAAAAAACTCCCAGTAAATCATGATATCCTCAAATAATAAAACACCCATATGAGCAGTGTGCTCATGAAAGACCTTGGGTAATATTCCCTTAGTAAGCGGGTCTGCAATCATGGAGTTTATCCCAATGTGCTTTATGGAAATCTGTCCACCTTGTATCCTTTCTTTTACTACTAGAAATGTTATGTCAATATGTCTTGATTTAGATGAGCTTCTGCTGTTATTGGAATACAACACTTCTGATTTATTGTCACAATATGATTTAAGTGGTCTTTCAATACAATTCAGAATGCACAGCCCAGTGACAAACTTCCACATCTACATTCCATGATTGGATGCCTCATAACACATGCACAAGATTTGCTGCCATCCTAGAAGAAGCTATGAGTGTCTGCTTAGCAATCTTCCAAGAAATAGCTCCCTAGCCAATAGATATATGTAGCCTCAAGTTGATCTTCTGCTGTCTTTGCATCTAGCGAAATTGGAATCAGAGTACTGATCTCCAGCTAATCTGATCTCCTGTATGTGAGATTATTTTGTTCTCCTGAAGTACCTTATAACCCTGTTGGTTGCTCTCCAATGATCCATATAACGACCCGTTAGAAAAATAAATACACCACGACAATACTATTAAGAAAACATTTGAAATTCGTTATTATACATAAAAATTTAAGCATCTTGAACTTAGAATAAGTCTTTTAGATTCAATTATATACGATATACACTTACAAATTCTAAAATATGTCGTAAAAGAATATTTAAAATTAGGAGCCAAAACAAAGTTAAACTTAGAATGGAAAGTTTGCCTATTTTAGAAAAAATATTCCAAGAACATACGATATTTTTACTTCTAGAAATATTCTCAAAATTCCCATTTGTATATGTACTATTCTTAAGAATGTTCTTCAATGGGTGCAATTACTAGGAGACAAGCATATAAAAGATTGTCATGATTATTTAAAAAAAAAAAATAGGTCATCAAGTCAATGGCAGCATTAGTCAATTTTTCATAATGTCAATTGTATTCCTAGTCAAATCTTCCAAAATAAGTCATTCAAAAAAAAAAAAAAAAAACCAAATACTAACTAGGGAAAGGCCAAGTGTAATGCTAAGGTAAAATAAATGACACAAGCATTCAAAGAAAATTTAAAAATAAAAAGAAAATCCACCCATAAATAGGGCATAGCCCCAAAACGTGTGAGGACACCAAAAAAAAAAAACTGAGTCAACAAGTCAAACTTTCAAACATAGGAGGTGAGTAATGTACCTTGTTGTTTTACAATTCGTGTGATTGAACAAATCCATATTTTGTTTCCTTATGTTATAATAATCTTAATGTTATGTTTTACCTATGAAAGCAATAGAAAAATCTCCATGTTTTGCATTAAGTTATACTTACCTCTACTTATCAAGCCAAGTCATGCCATGCCACGTTATAAGTCAGGTTTCATAATATTCTAAGTATCAAGAATCTTATGTCATGCCAAGCTTAGTAAGAACCCGATTCAAATCATCTATTAACATGCATATGAGGTAAGTAAACTTATGTAAAAAGGGCCCAAACTTTAATTTTTACTTTATATTTTCAAATGAGAAATTGACGTGTGCTCTTCCGATCTCTCACTAAGTAAATATTACTTATTCTTTATACTTCACAAAATTTAGATGATGAAGAGAATAATCACCGAAGTCTCTGATAGTGAATGGACATTCTCGCCAGATGGGAGCCACTATGTGTGTACAACAGAAACAGCCTCTGGGGCATGTAGGAAGAGCAGCCAGGATTTAACCACTATATTATCACCGACGTCAAGATTGAATACTATGCTGCCGCTATTCTGGAGTTTTTATATAGCAAGGAATATAAAATAAATCGTTGGGAAGCTTAGATATTATTCTATATCATAATGTAAACAACTAAATGTATGATAAAACCTTTAGTTTGAGGTATTTTGAAATATTACTATGATCATGCTAGGTAAATAATCCATCTTATCTTTGTTAGAAAAGATGGATAGTATCTTTTGGTCATAAAAGAAGGAACATCTTGTAACATCCTATGCTATTATTATAATGACATGTAATATTACTATATTAAATCTTCTTTTGTATTATCCTCACAACAAGCGATAAAGAAAATAAAAAAAAAAACCAAACATGGTGTTAATCTTTGGAATTTTGTGTCAAACACATATGCCCATGTACGTATTATTATTGAAAATAATAATAATAATAATGTGGATGAGCAATGGTCTATACCGTGTAACAATACGCAAATCATTCCAAACCAAATGATATGTAGAAATTAAAAATCTATATATATATGTATATATATATATACATACCTGCACTTGTTATAAAATAGACAATATGTACATACCTTAGTATTGGAAAAAAAATTTTGCACATCATTGCATGTATTTCTGGGTCATTACAAGAGTGGCATTAGAGCCCCCGCTCCTCTCTGTTGTATAAAAGTATGGCATCCCAAAGGCATCAAGATATGTAAGTTAACTATCTAGCATGTAAATGATATTTCCAACTTATAGTAAATATGCTTGAATAATGATAAATAATGCAATGATTATATTATTTCTTTATGGATAAATTTAAGTTACACATAAGAATTTCTTATGTAAGTTTAGAAAGTCGATGTTAGGAGCTTCAAATTTTGTTTTGTGAAGGAGATTCCAAAATTATAGGAAAAACCTCGAATTCCAAATATTTAAAGGTAATGTATGACAAATCTCACAATATATTAATTTCATTTATTGATATTATGACCTGATTTAAATTATTTTCATTAAGTAGATGGCCGAGGATAGCACTTCAGTGTCACTAGATGGATTGAGTCGGCTCGTTAGAACATGAGCTCGCCAAATTCGTCAACTGATTGATCATAATAATAACCATTATAGTAATGGTAAGTATGGTGTGATTGGCTACATCAATCAAGCTAAAGAAGATAGGGATATGTCAATGGATCGATTCCACCAGCTTAATCCTCATATCTTTGAAGATGCAAGAGATCTTATTGAAGCTGAGAACTGGATACGAACTATAGAACGAATGTTTACTTATGCTCATATTTTAGAATCAGAGAAAATAAATTGTGCATCATTTATGTTAAGAGGCAGTGCTAGTTACTGGTGGGATACCTTGGTTAGTTTAGGTGAAACGAAAAATATCACCTGGGAAGAATTTTGTAGAAGGTTTCGAGATAAATATTTTTCATCAACTGCAAGGAACCAGAAATTGAATGAATTTATTTAGCTTAAACAAGGCCTATGTTAAAAAGTTGAAGATCTCTCCCGGTTTGCTACATATGGTTAGTATGGCATAACTTAAGGTTGACCATTTTATTGACGTATTATGATCAGAATTGGGGTGAGATGTTCTTATGGCTGGAACATCTAATATGAATTTATCGTAAGTTGTAGATCTTTCCTTGATAGAAGAACAAGCAGAAATAAAAATACAAAAGGCACGAGAAGCTAGAATACGAAGTACTCGAGGATCTACATCAAATCTCAATTGGAATTCTAATAATAAATGTCCTTCAAGAAATGACCCAAAAAGTCAACCAGTTTCTCAAAAACTAAATGTAGGTGAACGTAGGGAAGCAATAAATCTTATTTGTCCCACATGCAATAGACAGGACAATGGGAAATGTCATTGGAAACTGGGACAATGTTTTAATTGCGGGAAAGAAGGTCGCACTATTAAAGATTTTCTAGAAGAAAAGAAAACCCTTGCCTCCCGACTGCTAGAGTGTTTGCAATGGTTAGACCAAAAGTGGATAATAATGCCTACGTTATTGCAGCTACTCTTTACATTTACTCAAAACCTACTTATGCCCTTTTTGATTCAGAAGCTACCCATTCCTTTATACCTTTATCTTTTGCTCGATGTCTAAATATTCCATTTACCGCTCTGTCTGGTGCCTTGGACATAATGATCCCTTCTGGAACCATTCAAAATGCTATGTTTTATTTACCTCATATTTCCATCAAATTAAAAGATAGAGTCAACAGTAGATCTTATTAGACTAGAAATTAGGGACTTCAACATTATCCTTGGAATGGATTGGCTAACACATTATGGGGTCTTAATTAATTGCAAGGTTAGGACATTACAATTTCTAGAAAAAGACCCAACATCTTTTCCAAAATTAGCTAAGACGACTAGGATGATTATCTCAGCTACCAGAGCCAAGAAACTTATACGTCGAGGAGGTATAGCATTCTGGGTCAGCTTACATGGGATGAAAATAAATAATACAACCACCATTTCATCATTACTTGTCGTCAAAGAATTTGAGGATGTTTTTCCTGAAAATTTACCTGGACTTCCACCTGATCAAGAAATTGAATTTAGTATAAAAATAATTCCTGGAACTCAGCCTATATAAAAAACCCCTTATCGTATGGCTCTTGCGGAGTTAAATGAGCTAAGAACCCAATAGATGATCTACTAAATAAAGGCTTTATCAGGCCCAGTGCATCACCTTGGAGAGCACCAGTACTGTTTGTTAAAAAGAAAGACGGTTCACTAAGATTATGCATCGATTATTGAGAATTAAACAAGGTAAAAATAATGAACAAATATCCTCTTCGTAGAATAGATGACTTGTTAGATCAACTACAGGGTTCTGCAGTTTTTTTCTAAGATTGATCTTCGATCAGGATATCTTCAACTAAGGATTAAATCCAAAGATATACCTAAGACTGCTTTTAGTACTCAATGTGGGCATTTTGAATTCCTTGTTATGCCTTTTCGGCTAACTAATGCCCAACTGCATTTATGGACTTGATGAATCGAGTATTCAAGAAATTCTTGGACAAATTTGTTATAGTATTCATTGATGATATTCTTGTCTACTCTAAATTAGTGGAGGAACACGAACAACACTTGAGAATTGTTCTACAAGTTTTACGAGAAAACAAACTATATACAAAATTCTGAAAATGTGAGTTTTGGCGTGAACAAGTCATTTTTCTAGGTCATGTTGTAACTAAGGAAAGAATTTCAGTAGACCCTAGTAAAGTAGAAGTAGTACTCAATTGGTCAATCCCAAGTGCCCCAACAGAAGTACGGAGTTTTCTACGTTTAGCTAGATACTATGGAAGTTTTGTCATGAACTTGTCGATGATTGCAACTCCCCTTACTAGACTAACCTGTAAAAATGTGCTTTCAAATGGACTAAGGGCTATGAGAAATCTTTTCAGGAATTAAAGTTTAAACTTACTATCGCTCCAATTTTAACTATTCCTCAAGGATCCGCTAGTTACACTACATATAGTGATGCTTCTAAATAAAGACTGGGGTGTGTCTTAATGCAAAATGGCAAAGTTGTTGCACATGCCTCCCATCAGTAAAAACCGTATGAATAGAACTATTTGACACATGATCTGGAACTAGCTGCCATTACCTTTGCTTAAAAATTTGGCGTTACTGTTTACATGGGGGAAAAAGTGAAATCTTTACAGATCACAAGAGTTTAAAGTACTTCTTTACTCAAAAGGATCTAAATATGTGTCAGCGAAGATGGTTAGAACTTGTTAACGATTATGATTGTACCATCTATTATCAGTCGGCGAAGGCTAATGTAGTGGCAGATGCACTAAGTCAAAAATTTCTAACTGAAAAGAAATGGCACCAGAACTGAAGAAAGATTTAGAAAAATTCAATTTGGAGATATTTGATTCTACTGACGCAAAAATAGCCACTTTGGAACTTCAGCCTACACTGTTACAAAGAATAAAGCAAGGACAAAAAGATGATGAGTTTGCTCAGAAAATCAAAAGGAAATTGGAGTAAGGACAACAATTTTCAGTCTATTATACTTCACCATAGGAATCTTAAAATATAAACATCAAGTTTATGTAGCTATGGACGAAAAATTGAGAAAAGACATTCTTCAAGAGGCACATATGGCACCATATTCATTGCATCTAGGATCTACCAAGAAGTATCAAGAAATCAGAACATTATATTGATGGCCGAACATGAAACAAGAAATAGCTGAATTTGTGTCAAAATGCTTAACCTATCAAAAAGTAAAAGCCAAACATCAGAGGCCTGCTGGCACCTTACAACCATTGCCAATTCCTGAATGGAAATGAGAAAAGATAACCATGGACTTTGTAAGTGGATTACGTAAGACTTCTAAAAGGTCTGATGCAATTTGGGTTATTGTGGATAGGTTGACAAAATCTGCTCATTTCTTACATATCAAAATGACATTTAGAATGGAACAATTTACATAGTCGTACGTGCAAGAAATAGTGAGACTCCGCGGAGTACCCATAAATATAACATTAGACAGAGTTCCTAGATTTTTATCCCAATTTTGGAAGGAACTGCATACCTTATTAGGTACTAAATACGTCATTTCATCCCCAAACAGATGGGTAGATAGAATGGACCATATAGACTTTGGAAGATATGCTTTGTGCCTGTGTTTGGGAATTTCCTCATAATTGGGATCAATCGATACTTGCCTCTTATGGAGTTCCCATATAATAACAGTTATCATTCCTCCATTCACATGCCACCTTTTGAAGAGTTATATGGAAGAAAAACAAAGGCAATCATCTCGACTACATTGAAGTCCCAGCCCTATAATTATCAAAGTTTATGGCGAACCAACTCCGACGACTGGTTGCATCTTTTGCCAGCAATGGGAGTGTGACAGTGGCTGTGGAGGAGAACAACCAAGTGCAAATGTGTCGTTGGCTGAGAAATTTCCAAAGTGCACTAAACTCGAAAGAGCAGCAGCTGACATTTTGAAGCTATACTGACTTGATCTATGAAATCCAGTGCTTGTGCTGAGGAAGATTGCTGGAGTGTAGCGTGCTTCGTCAGATGGAATACAAACTTCGACAAGAGTCTGAAACACAGCCTTCATATGGTAAGGGTTTTTTGATGCCATGACTTGATCCCCAAAATCAACCTTCAGTCTGAACGTTAAGGACCATATTATTACGACATCTTTCCTTCAATGATGCTTAAAACTCGTCAACGATATGTTATGATATTTTAAGTTAGGATATTTTAGGTTTTGACGAAATTCGCCTGTGTACTATTTCACATCTTTGGGTATGTTTGCTCGTTCACATTGCTCTTTTTTTTTGGTTCTTACAATAAAATGTTTGATTGCTTTAAAAGAAAAAAAGAAAAAAAACTGATTTCTAATTGATAGAAGGGTCCATTGACAGCCGAAATTGGTTTGTATTTAGGTTTCAACTGATTTTTCTCTTTTGATGTAGCTAAGTATATTTTGGATGCTAGGTATTTATTCATTAATATTTATTTTTATTCCTGTTGTATATCTCCAACACATGTGCTTTGTTGTTTTTATTTTGTTTAATTGCTAAATAATGCCCTATCGTCATTTTCTTCCTTGACACTAATAACAGTTGCTTAATGTTGATTGGAAACAAAACATGCATGATTTCATTATTTTTTCTATCATAGTTGTAGGTGAGGACTCGACCCTCTTCACATTGAAGTGCCGACATGGAGGGGTATTTCTAACAAAGTTACACAATGACTTATATGAACATGGAAATGTGGCTTATGTTGACAATGTTGACTCTGACTTCTTCTCCAAATTTGAGTTAGACGCAATTGCAGAATCTTTAGGCCTTCGACCACCAGTGGGCTATGTCTGCAAGAAGGTTGACAAGGCAATATCTAGCAGCCTAATACGACTTATGACTAATGAAGATGTTTGAGCTATCTATGGTTGGAGATTTGGACATGGGTAGGATCATTGAGGTGTTCTTCTTGCAACCATCGGGAAGGCTCAATATAGGATGGTGTCCTATGCCTTTGTGCCAAGAGCCAATTGTTGAGGAAATTGAAGACAGGGAGGAGGTTAGGTTGGCCTCTAGTCATGGAAAGGGTAGTTGTTCAATAAGGATATCTGAGCTTGTTGAAGATGTTGCTGAGGCACCTGAAAGTCATCCATTGAGTGGATCTCAGCCACCAATTCCGTCTCAAAATCTGTTTGGTGTTACACTCGAAGAGGACATGAGGGTTTGGGAAGAGATGTTGACCAATGACGAATGCCTTAAAGAAATATTGAATTGGGCCTGTGCTGGTCACTCTCAGGTAGGCAGCAATGAGTTTCATTTCAGAAGCGAGCCAGTTAGTGGTGATAATGGGCTGCAAGATAACACTGAAACACGTCCAAGCAATTTACATCAACCTCTAGTCAATGAAGAAAGTAGGGATGAAGGAGTTGCCGGACAAGGGGCTGAAGTTGATGAAGATGGCGGTGAACATGGGGCTGATGAGACAGCATTAGAAGGTGCTGTAGAGCTCGATCACGAGGACAACCTAAAAAACAGTGACTATGAACAAGAGGAGAAGCCTATGGTAGATGAGCCTAAATGCAATACTTTAAATACCGGAGAAGGTTATGCATGGTTCGGGGACAGTCAAATGCAATATGAAAGCAGTCATGACAGCGAAGATGGAGACTCTGATGACTTGGAGAGCATTGACAGTGACAAGAAGCCTAGAGCAAGACACTCTACGCATCACAAAGTATATAGTGGACCACCTGGGAGTGACGAATGCCACTTTCAAAAAGGTATATCTAACTAAAATGATTGTTGTTTTGAAATGTGGAATATTTGGAATATTTGCTTAGGCTGATCCACTGATTTTAATCTCTTGGGTTATATATTTTTGTGTTCCTACTTCTAGATACTTTCACTGATTTAGTATATATACACCACGCAGGGTTGGTTTTTGAGAGAAAAGCCTTGCTAAAGCGCTTAATAGTGCAATGGTAGGTGAAGAATACACGCGGGCTCTATTTTTCAAAGGATGACAATACTTGCCTCCATGCAAAGTGCCGCACGAAATCTTGTCCATTCATACTCTACGGTAGAGCTATGAAGGGGACAAAAAATTTCAAGCTTAATACTGTGACAATGGATCATAACTGTGCAATGGTTTTTGAAAATAAGTTTGCAAAATCTACACTATTTTCTAGGAAGTACGTATCTGCCTTTAGGACTATGCCGAATCTCACTTATGCAAGCTTTCAAGAAATGGTATGGATAGATTGTGGCAAAACCCTGACCAAATGTCAGTTTTATCGCACTAGAGGAAAATGCCTAGAGATTATTCAAGGTGCTAATGTGGCCTAGTAAAATTTGTTGAGATTACTTGTTGGAGCTGAGGAGAATAAACTCCAGAAGCACTGTTATTATGCAGACTGAGATGGAGGGTGACAAACATGTCTTTAAAAGGATTTATGTTTGCTCGGAGGCAGTGAAACAAGGGTTCAACAATGGCTACAAATGACTAGTGGGTTTAGATGGTTGCTACCTTAGGGCTGGAAAGGGGGGTCACCTATTGGCTGCCATCGGGATTGAGGCAAAGAATTCCATGTATCCAATTGCATGTGCTGTAGATGAGTCTGAATGCAAAGATAGTTGGAGATGATTCTTGGAATATTTGGTTGTGGATATCCAAATTTGTAACAGTCATGGTTGGACATTCATGTCTGATAAACAGAAAGGATTATTGGATGCAATCAAAGCTATATGCCCGGATGCCGAGCATCGGCACTGTGTGCGCCATCTCTATTCCAATTTTAGGAAAACATTCTCAAGTCTCAGCTTGAAGTTATGCCTTCGGGAAGCCGCTCGAGCCACAACCCATGCCGACTGGTTGACAGTCACTACGTATGTACAATAAAGATAGACCTCTAGGGCATGTACAAAGAGCAGCCAAGATTTAACCACTACATTATAACCGTCGTCAAGATTGAATACTATGATGCCGCTATTCTGGAGTTTTTATATAGCAGAGAATATAAAATAAATCGTTGGTAAGCTTAGATAAACAACTAAGTTAATGTATGATAAAACTTTTAGTTTGAGGCATTTTAAAATATTACTATGATCATGCTAGGTAAATAATCCATCTTATCTTTGTTAGAAAAGATGGATAGTATCTTTTTGTCGTAAAAGAAGGAACATCGTGTGACATCCTATGCTATTATTATAATGACATGTAATATTATTATATTAAATCTTCTTGTGTATTAAAAAAAAAACAAAAAAAAAACAAACATGGTGTTAATCTTTGGAATTTTGTGTCAAACACATATACCCATGTATGTATTATTATTGAAAAAAAATAATAATGTGGATGAACAATGGTCTACCGTGTAACAATACACAAATCTTTCCAAACTAAATGACATGTAGAAATTAAAAATCTATATAGATATGTATGTGTGTATATATACACATACCTGCACTTGTTACAAAAATAGATAATATGCACTACCATAGATTTAGGGGAAAAATTTGGGCATCGTTGCATGCATTTCCAGGTCATTACAATCCATACTAGGGTTGTTTAAATATATGCCTAGTACTCCAACAATGAATGCTATTTATAGAAGTGTACAAACTTGAGCATACATAAGACTCCCAATAGCTAATGTATAGGGAACTTTCTGCCTTTTCTTAAGTTCAAAATCATTTTTAGAGCACTGTTGGAGACTGAACTTTTCACTATAAACGACTGGGATATCAATTGGTTTACTATCTTTTATGCCAAACCTTTTAAGTACCTTCTCGATATAGCTTTTTTGTTATAATCCAAGAATACCCCGAGGATGATCTCATTGTATCTGAATCTCTAATACAAAGGAGGTGTCACCAAGATCTTTCATCTCAAAATGTTTCAATAGAAATCTCTTAGTTTTGTACAATATGCGTATATCGTTAGTTGCAAGCAATATGTCATCAACACATAAAACCCAAAAAATATGCTTACTCTCACTGAACTTGTGATGCATACAATCATTAATTGGATTTATCTCAAAACTAAATGAGACAATTACTTAATGAAATTTGTGGTACCACTGAAGGGAAGCTTGCTTGAGTCCATATATGGATTTCTTTAGTTTGCAGACTGTCTTCTTTGAGTTTCCTAACACAAAGTTTTCTAGTTGCTCCATATAAATCGTTTCATAAATGTTACCATGGGAAACACTGTCTTTACATCCATTTGATGCAACTCAAGATCAAAATGTCCAACAAGAGCCATAATTATCCTGAAAGAGTCTTTCATTGAAACCGGAAAGAAGGTCTCTTTGAAATCAATGCCTTCTTTTTTAGTAAAGCCTTTAGCTACAAGACAAGCCTTCTATCTTTCTACATTACCTTTCAAAGGCCTTTAGGTTTTAAATATCGATTTACAACCAATGGGTCTCACACCTTTTGGTGATAGGACAAGATCCCAAACTTTATTATCTTGCATAGACTTATACTCCTCAATCATGGCATATATCCACTTTTGAGAATTAGAACTCCTCATGGCCTAATGAAAATTGATTATATCATCTTCCATCATTCCATTATGTTCCTCATGTTCTTGGAGAAATACTACATAACCATCTGAAATAGCACTTCTCCTTTCTCTTGTGGATCTCCTCAATTCTTGAAGTTGTTGAGTTTGTTCTTCTAGAATAGTAGCCTTATTCTAAATGGGAGGCTGTTCAACATTGTCTTCTTGAGGTTCTTGACTTGCTTCTTGATTATTGACAGGTATGGAAACCTGCACATCGTTAAAAGTAATAATAGGAATCGAAGTTGATTCCTCCTCGAAGACAATGTCTTTGACCTTCTTTCTCCCTACTTACTATTTTGGAGTCCAATTTATCCTCATGCGGTCTATAAGTCTTAGCCTCAGCTGGACAGCCCCAAATGTGAGAATGCTTCAACCTAGGCTTTTTGCCTGTCCAAAAGTCATTAGGTGTTTTGGTAGTTGCTTGGTTGGTACTCTATTAAGAATATAAGCATCCGTCTTCAATGCTTTTCCCCAGAGTAATTCTCGTAAGGTAGAATGACGGATCATACTCTTTACCATGTCTTTAAGAGTCCTATTTCATCTCTCAACCAAACCATTCATGCTAGGAGATCCTGGTATTGTGTACTGTGGGACAATTCCGCACTCTTCTAGGAATTTAGCAAATGGCCCTGGACATTGTTCACATGAACCTTCATATCTATCGTAATACTCACCCCCATGGTTAGATCTAATAGTCTCAATCCTTTTATTGAGTTGATTCTCAACCTCAGCTTTAAAAGCCTTAAACATATTCAGTGACTGAGATTTTTCATAAGTGGGATATAGGTAGGTAAGCATAGCGTGAGTAATCGTCTATGAATGATATAAAACGTTGTTGGCCAGTCCACGAAGCTGTAGGGAAATGGCCAACAAATATTTGTATGAAAAAATTCTAAGATATTTGAAGCCCTGCTGGCACCTAATCTCTTAGTTTTGATCTGCTTTCCCTTGATGCAATCAATACAAACAATTTACTCTGTAAAATCAAGGGAATCCAAAATGCCATTTGACATAAGTCTCTCAATTCTTACTTTCGAGAGATGACCTAAATGCTTATGTCATAAATGATGCTAAATTTTCTTTTTTTAATTTGTGCTTAGTACCTTGTGATTCCACATGCAATGTCTCTTTATATGATGTAACCATATCAATCAAATACAGGTTATCATATGATGATGAACCAGTGCCTATAGCATTTGAATTTAATGAAAGACAAAACAGGTTAAATCCAAAAAAAACTAATAAATGAAATCCAAGTTTGTCCAATTTGGAAAGAGAAATCAAATTCTGCCTAAAAGACGGAGCAATGAAGGTGTCTTTCAAATCCAAACAATAACTAGTTCCTAAAAATAACCTAAATATGCCTATTACTTCAAGTTCTACCGTTTCACCATTACCCACATAGATTTCAAATCCAAATAATAGCCAGTTCCTAACAGTAACCTAAATGTGCCTATTACTTCAACTTCTTCCGTTTCACCATTACCCACATAGACGTATCTTTCACCGTCTTCAGGCTTTCAGTAGCTTAAGCAACCTTGCATAGAAACACTTATATGACTAGTAGCACTAAAATCTAACCACCAAGTGTTTCTTGGTACTGAAGCTAAATTAACCTTTGAGCAGACCAAAGTAAGAACTGTATCATTCCTTGCACGCCATGCTTGATATTTAGCGTAATTCTTCTTTACATTTTTAGAGTGTTTACCAAAGAACCATCTGTCATTTTCCTTTTCGTGTTTCTTTTGCGCTGGACCTTTCGTAGCAGCTTGATATTTCTTTATTTCTTTATTACCCTTACCGTTAGAGGAGCAAGCCAAGTGAAGACTTTCAGTCCTATATTGCTTCATTCTTTCTTCCTCATCTACACTATGTGAAATGAGCTCATCAAGAGTCCAATTCTCCTTGAGGCAGTAATAACTGGCCTTAAATTGACTGAATTGTGAAGGGAGTGGTATTAATATCAAATATATCAAATGTATGAGCAAGTCATTGGACAACTCGAAATTGAGTGCTTTAAGCTTTGAAGCAATATGAGACATCTTTATGATGTGCTCCCTTATGTTTCTTTTGCCTTCATACTTCATTAAAATCAAGCTTTCCAAAAGCATGCTTGTTTCAACCTTATCGTTTTCCAAAAGCATGCTTGTTTCAACCTTATCGTTTTGTCACGAGAAAATAGTGGTATATCATTCTTCTCCATAGTCTTAAGCTGCTTTTCATCTTCAAGTTCCAGCCATTTCATCAATCCAGCCAACTTCAGTTGCACCCTCCTAACATTCTAACGACCAAGTTCCATATGAAAAGTTTGGTGAAGGTCTGAGAAGAGAGCTTTTTCATTCTCATAACAGACAAAAGCAGTTTCTACATTCAGTAGAAAGTCCTTCCAAACATCTGGAAGATGGGTTTTTCCATATTCAAAGTGTGTTGGAACACTTTGAATCAGGGACTTGTGATTCATCCTTATATCTTGGATGAACGTTTTTTTACCATCTGTATCCAATACTCTATACTCACCAACGCTGAGAATGACTGCTGCTATGGGCATTTCTCTAAACCTTGCAAAGGGAAACAATTTCTTTTGTCCCTAAATGAGGAAGAAAAATGAAAAAAAAAAAGACCTCCTCAATTTACTCTTGAACTTACCTTTATACACAAAATTGCTACACACAAAGAAGATGTTGAACTCTAGCTCAGAGAGTCGAAACTTGTCACCCCACCCCCGTTGTCGGGTTAACGCTCCATGTCAAGATTTCTTATATAACAATAGCTTAAATTGTTCCTTCTAGATTCAGTAATATATTTTTGTTCAAAGGGATGATAAAACTAGCATAAAGCCAAAAACTTTGTAAAGTCAGCAGGTACATACAGAAAAAACACATAAAAATCTTTGGTGAAGATTGAAGATATGTTAGTTATCATTCAATATTGCGTATAAAAATTTGAAAACCCAAGAAATGAAACTGTCTTTTGAAGAATTAATAGTTTTGAATTAGCTAATCCTTCTACTGTACACTTGTGCATGTCCAAGTATTGACATATGCAATTGAAAACTCAGCTACAGAAGTTCAATACAAAAAGAAATGTCCAGGGCCTGTGTATTTATCTCATTAATAATATCATTAAAAAATAACATTTAACAAAACAAAAAGAAAATAATTACAACTAAGTG
Organism: Nyctanthes arbor-tristis; assembly: GCA_963692815.1. Taxonomy (NCBI): domain Eukaryota; kingdom Viridiplantae; phylum Streptophyta; class Magnoliopsida; order Lamiales; family Oleaceae; genus Nyctanthes; species Nyctanthes arbor-tristis. Next base: position 104,965 of record CAVNYN010219591.1, read on the forward strand.
GAAAAGGACTTGAAAAAAAGTTCTTTCCTGGCTACAACCATGTTAAAGAAACTAAAACAATGGAAAGACAAAAACAGCCAGCAAGTTCATCACAATTCATAAGATCCTACTAGACTAGAAATTTTCTGCCTAAAGATGATGTTGATCACTCTTAGAAAGATTCAATGGACATTCAGTAGTAATTCTTCACCTTTTCTGCCAAATGATCACTCACCCTTTTAGCAAGAATCTGATGTACCAGGGTACTTTCCACTCCTGGGTCAAGAGAAAATAGTGGTCTATCCCTCTTCTCCATAGTCTTGAGCTGTTTCTCATCTTCAAGTTGCAGCTGTTTCATCAAGCCAACCAACTTTAGCTTTACCCTTGCAAAATCCAATGACCAAATCCCATTTGAAATTTTTGGTGAATGTTTGAGAAAAGAGATTTTTCATTCTCATAACAAACAAAAATAATTTCCTCATTATCAGAAATTCCTTTCACACATCTAGAAGATGGGTTTTTCCATATTCAAAGTGTGTTGGAACACTCTGAATCAGAGACTTGTGATTCATCCCTATCAAAGACTTGTGATTCATCCCTATATCTTGGATGAACATTTCTCACCATATGCATCCAACATTCCATCTTCACCCAACACTGAGAATAGCTATTGTTATAGGCATTTCTTTAAACCTTGCAAAGGGAAACAATTTCTTTTGTTTCCCAACTGAAGAAGAAAAATGAAAAAAAAAAAGAGTTCCCTGAATTTACTCCTGAATTTACCTTTACTCACAAAATTGCTACACACAAAGGGGATGCCGAACTTTGGTTCACGGAGTCCAAACTTGTCACTCCACCCCTTCCCATTGTGGGGTTATCGCTCTATGTCGGGATTCCTTGTATTACAATAGCTTAAATTGTTCCTTCTAGATTCAGTAATATATTTTCGTTCGAAGGGATGCAATATCTGTTGAGGGAACATTAAACCAGCAGAAAAGCCAAAATCCTTATACAGTCAGCAGGGGCATATAGAAAAAACACATAAAAATCATTGGTGAAAATTCAAAATATGTCAGTTATCATCCAATATCGTATAGAAACATTTGATAACCCATGAATGCAACTGTCTCTAAAACAATTAGTAGTCTTGAATTAGTTAATCCTTCTACTGTACACTTGTGTGTGTCCAAGTACTGTCATATGCAATTGAAATCTCAGCTACAAAAGTTTCATACAAAAAGGAATGTCAAAGGCATGACAAGCAATGAAACTGAGTATTAATCTCATTAATATCATCATTAAAGCATAACATTTCACAAAACAAGGAGAAAAATAATTACAACTAAGTAGAAGAGAACTTGGCAAAATGTTTTTTTGCTGGCGACAATCATGTTAAAGAACCTTAAACAATGGAAGGATAAAAACAGCTAGCAAGGTCATCACTATTCTTATTCTACTAAACTAAAAATTCCCTAGACCTAAAGCTGATGCTGTTCAGTCTTAGAATGATATAGTGGACGTTCAGCTGTAATACTTCTCCTTTTCCTCCAAATGCTCAATTATCCTTTCAGCAAGAATCTGATGTAGCAGGGTACTTTCCACTCCTGGGTCAAGAGAAAATTGTGGTATATCCTTTTTCTCCAAAGCTTTGAGCAGCTTCTCATCTTCAAGTTATAGCTGTTTCATCAAGCCAGTCAACTTCAGCTTCACCCTCTCAACATTCTGAGACCAAGTTCCATCTGAGAAATTTGGTGAAGGTCCGAGAAGAGAGCTTTTTAATTCTCATAAGAGACACAACTAGTTTCTTTATTCAACAAAAAGTCCTTCCACACATCTAGAAGATAGATTTTTCCATATCAAAAGTGTGTTGGAATTCGGACATTCAGCTAGCTAGTTAGTAGTGGGATAATCTCCATCTGTGTATACGTATAGTTGGATAATCTCACTATGCGTCTAGTTGGAGTTTGGATCTATCGTTTTAACATGTATCGGCTTAAAAAGGTCCCACAATTGTGAGTTAAAAAAATAAAAGAAAAGTAATTATTAGAGAATTAATAAAGATCCAATAACCAAATTTTGGAAAGCAACGAAAAGAAAGGAACTTTGGCTTATAGACTTCTCATTTGTCTAATTAACAACAATTAAATTGTGTATTTAATTCGATGGGCCTCAAATTTTATTTTATTTTTATATGTGAAGAAAAGTGATTGTGTATAAAAGGTTCATAGCTATTGTGTATAAAATTGAATAAGTGTTTCCATTGAGGTTTAAGAAATAGTTTGTGATTTTTCATTCAAAGGCACAATAGCTAGCAATGTTTAGGCATTTAAACTTGTTATTATTGTATTAAAAGTAGAAGTGTCAAAATGATATCTTGAGCTTGAGTTTATATCTCTCTCTAAAATTCCTCCGGGTATTAAAAAAATAATTATTATAATATTTTGAAAATAACATAATATGCCTTGAATATAATTACAGACTGAATCTTAAAGTTCTTCATTGTATATGAGTGAAAAGTTTCTAGCAGTCACAGCGAGTACGGTTATACACTCATAGTGATTGCCACAATGTAGGTGCATGTATGAAGGCCATCTAAAATTAAAAATAATTGTGCCTTGAAAATTCTAGCTAATTTATCCTTTTGATACTTCAGTCTTCCTCTTCAGCACATGTGTACATTAGTCCTCAGAGTCACCAAATCTTAAACCTTTGATCCTTTTTTCTTCGACAAGCAATTCCATTTGGCTTCAAACTGATATTAAAGGAGAACAAAGTAGTTTTAATTGAAATCCATCAAATACTATGATAAATTCTTACTTTTTAGGCCTAAATAAGTATGAAGATGTACTTAAAATTTGATCACGCTTTTTGATATCGTGAAATAATATCTTCTAATCTTCTAATTCATCTTAATTCTTCCCAATTGAGGATGTACTATATAATTAGTCAGTATAATAAAAAGTATCTGAACGATATCTGATTCCGCAATCCCTTCTCTTTACCTTCATTAATTGCAAAATATAAGGTTACGTGTCATGAATCATGAGAGATATTGCCCAATTTCGGTGTACTTTTTTCTTTGAAGTCATATCGAGATTTATGTATCAAGTCTGCCTACCAATTAAAAAAAAAAAGTCATGAATGTTATTTTGCCATTATTATTATCACTAGAATGTTATTTTGGTTACTATTCTACTGACTAGCTAGCTCAAGAAAATGATGTCCGAATTCTAGAATGTTATTTGAATCAATATGATTCGCCTAGATCAATTCATTTTGTTTCATCTTTCATCTTTTCTAAAATTTCTAGTCATTCATAAATATATATATATGTGTCTGTGTGTAATTTCACCTTCTGGAAGCTTGTTTTTTGTTTATGATAGCTTTTATACATTGTTGTTCATCAAGAATTGTAAAATCCTTCTTATTGTGCCGGAATATCCTCTTGGTCTTAAACTTATTCCTATGGCAAGTAGAACAACAAAGCACCTGAAGCCGTGAGGAACAAAGGAAGACTCTTTCCATCTTGAAAGAGCTTTCTGCAAAACATTGGCAAAACACTTGTCCATCCCCTCTAACCCTCTTCTCTTTACCCAAAACCCAATCCAAGACAATTGTATAGCTGAGCAACCAATGTCACGGTGATAATATGTTACATTACATATATTGTTGACGCTGAAAACCAAAAAAATGTTTTATTTCCAAAAAATAGTGAAAAGGTGCCATTTGGCTAAAACTAAATTGTAGAAAAAAGGAAGTTCCCATCAAAATTCAAAGGATATCTGAGTACCATTGACACAGGTCAATGCAGCCATTCATTTCCAGCTGTTATCAGCAAAAATGAAAGATTATAAGATGAGGTTCCCAAAATGTAGTTCAAAGACATAATTCCAATATACTCTTAAAAATTTCAAAGTAATGCTTCCAAAAAGAAGTAGTACTATATATAAACATTCGATTTCAAGGAGTTCCCTCAAATGAAAATCAAACCAAAGATGACGTTAAAATATTCATGGTCATGGTTACAAAGAGCAACAGCTTAGTCCTAATGAAATAAGAGGGCATCTTATTTCTGTCAGCAATTAATTATTCATGCAACGATATAATTTACATGAACCCTAATTCCTAAATCTTCAGAATTCCTAACATTCACAAATACAAAAATAGATATTCAAGGTTTATTAGAACATACCTTGATCCATGACAGTTATTGTGATTCAAAGCTGTAGAGAAACACAAGAAAAGAAATTGTTCTCTCTCTTAGCCTCCTGTAATTGAATAAAATAATTGATAGGTTCCATTCTTATTTATAGGCAGAGAGAGGCAGTTTCTTTATGCCAAGGAACTCTAGGTTATTTGATACCCTAGACCCAAATTCCTTTGAGTCCAAGACACTACCCACTTTCCATCAAACTGGGTAATTAATAAACCACCCAATAATTGACCAACTAATTTTATCCCGTTAGACCGCTAATATTATGTGGGCCACAATAATGGGTCTTACATTCTCCCACTTTGCCCCATATAATATTATCTCCATAAGTGGTCTATAACATAATATGTATATCATAAAGCTAAAATTTTGTATATATTGGCCGCCAATTATTAATTGAAAAACCAATAAGAGTCATGGCGGTTTTAGATCATTATATCGATATAATTCCTTCCATGTACTACAATATTAGTCCCCACTTAACATAATAAGTAATGAGACATCAGATAATAATGTCTTTGTAAAGATTATCTATCAACATTCATGTTAACATCCGTGTACACACTAAAACAGGATAGGAAAATAACTTATAAAAAACAAACACAATATAATTGTGCTCAGAGTGTCAAATACGTAAACATCATACATCATAAATTACATAATGTCATGACCATTTTAGCTAATACCCATTCTTTCGACATGTTTAGTAAATGTCTTTGGTGGCAATCATTTTGTTAATAGGTCTGCAATCGTAAGATTGGTGCTAATGTGCTCAATTAACACTCTTTGTTTTTTAACTTCTTCTTTTATGGCAAAATACTTCAATTCCATATGTTTAGCACCTTTAGAGTACTTGTCGCTTTTTGAAAGAAAAATGCTGTAGAATTGTCACAATAAATTTTCAGCGGCTTGGCAATACTGTCTACAATCCCAAGTCCTACAATAAAATTCCGCAACCAGTTCCCATGAACAGTGGCCTCAAAGCATGCCACAAACTCAACTTCCATAGTGGATGCAACAATGACGGATTGCTTTGCACTTTTCATTGATATAGCTCCTCCAGCCAAGAGAAATAAATAGCCAAATGTTGACTCCCTTGTATCAACACATCCGGTAAAATCTGAATCTGAATATCCAATGACCTCCAATTATCAGACCTCCGATAAGTGAGCATAAGGTCTTTCGTTCTTTGCAAGTACCTCAATACTTTCTTTGTAGTTTTCCTGTGATAAACTCCTGTATTACTTTGATACCTGCCCAGCATTCAGGTAACAAAATTGATGTCTGGCCTGGTAGAAGTCTTTGCATACATTAAACTCTCAACAATTAATGCATGAAGAATATTTGTCATCTCTTGACGTTCCAATTCACTCTTTGGACATTGCATGATATTAAACTTGTATCCTTTGTGGATTGGAACAACACTTGCAGAACATTTTTCCATTTTAAATCTCTCTAAAACTTTATTGATATAGACCTTCTGAGACAACCCCAACAGTCCTTGTGATCTCTTTCGAAATATTTCAATACCGATCACATAAGTTGCCTCTTCCATATCTTTCATTTCAAAATTCTTAGAGAGAAATTTCTTTGCTTCATATAGAAGACCAAGGCCATTTGTAGCAAGCAAGATATCATCAACATATAGAATCAAAAAAATAAACTTGCTCCCACTAACCTTTAGATATATACATCGATCAACGACGTTTTCATTAAATCCAAAGGAAGTGACGGTATCGTTGAACTTAAGATACGATAAACGAGAAGCTTGTTTAAGACCATATATTGATTTCTTTAATTTACACAACATGTGTTCCTTTCCTTCAACCAGAAAACCTTCAGGCTAATCCATATAAACTTCTTCATCTAAATTTCCATTCAGAAGGGCAGTTTTCACATCTATTTGGTGTAACTCTAAGTCATAATTAGCTACCAAGGCCATAATAATTCTGAAAGAATTTTTCTTGGAGACAGGTGAAAATGTCTTGTAGTCGATGCCGCCTTTCTGACTGTAACCCTTGGCAACAAGTCTAGCTTTATATCATTCAACATTACCCTTAGAATCACGCTTAGTCTTTAAGACCCACTTGCAGCCAACTCTATTACTCTATTCAAGTAAGTCAACGAGATCCCATACTTGATTTGATCCAAATATTCAACTCCTCTTTCATGGCGTCTACCCATTTATTAGAATTAACACTGTTAATGGCTTGCGAAAATGAAACTAGATCATCATCTACAATTCCTAAGTCAAATTCAGACTCTTGTAGATAAAACCAAATAATCAACGGGAATAGCTACTCTATGTTGCCTTTCTTATCGTCTTAATGGTATTCCTTATGGTGTACTTTCAGTAGGTTCATTAATACCTTCTTCAATGTGAAGTGTTGGATCATTTCTACTAAGTTGTCATGACGTTCAACAATTGGTGAAACAACAACATTAGAAGAAGTTGAGGATAATGGAATTTGTACTCTAACTTCTTGAATCTCCACATTACGTGGTTCCACACTCCCACTGACTTTGCCATTTTCAAGGAACCTAGCATTTCCAGTTTCAACAATTCTTGTACTGTGGTTAGGACGGTAAAATCTATACCCTTTTGATTTTTCTGGATAACCAATGAAAAACCTACTAATTGTTTTTGAGTCCGGCTTCCTTTTATGTGGATTATAGATCCTTACTTCTGCTGGACAGCCCCAAACATACAGGTTGTAGTGGCTCGAAAATTTAGTGTTTAAAATTTTATTTTCTAAGGCTTGTCGCTACCACCTTATGCCAATTTAAATTTCTTAAGTTTAATTAGACAATTTAAACAATATGTTTTAAGTTAGCTAACTATTACCTAATAGTTAATTTCGTTATTATTATGATGATGATTATTTTTATTATTTTAAATTTAAGCACGAGGAAGGGTGAAGTAAGTTTAGTCGTAAATTATAATTTATTATTAAGTGTTTACTTTTGTATTAATTCTTTTGAGCCAATCCAATTTTTCTTATATTAAGTCCAATTTATCTTACAACTTTTTTTAGTCGGGTCCAAATTTCTATTTGTCAAATCCAAACAATTTTCCAATCGGATTTGGCATATTTTGTAAAGCCCAAACGAGTAGCCTATATTCCACATAAGAAATTCTTTAAGTTCGTTAAAGTATTTTGTCTTGACTTAGTTGAGCCCAAACATGTAGGCTTGCACGCCAAGAAATTTCTCCATATAGATGTTAGGGTTTAGCAATTTTTTTCCTTACCTATTTATATATGCACACGTCCTGACTCTAAGTGTCATTGCGGCCGGAGAACGAATTCGATAGATTCTCATCTTCTCCACATTATTCCATGACCGTTTCTCCTCTCCCACCCACCGAATAATTTTCTCCACATGCAGTTGATAACACATATGCCACTCACCTTTTGCAATTGATTTCACATTCCACTCACCTACTGCAATTGATAAACACACACATATAAACATAATTTTTATACCCTTCATGGGCAGAAGTCATACATGCACACACGGTGGAACACGCACAATCTTTCGTATCGAATTCATGCACGGTCCACTATATCCCTTTTCATAATATAGCAACCGCCACCTTCATCGATTTCATTTATCTAGAAAATGACTTTGACCCGAGAACTCTTGCACACACCTACTTTTTCTCTCGATGTAGAGTTGAGAGGGATGTCATGTGTTAAATTATTTTCTTGTTTTACACTTTCAAGAGTTTCATACGTTTTAAATTTTGATTTCACGGTCGGCAGAATTTTTCATCCTTTCAAGATTTTTCATATTAGACAGAGAAGCCTTGGTTAATTATTACGACTTTTTTTTATAACTGATTATTATTATTATTACTACGCGATATCTTCCTAGTATATTAGCCTCTAGAAATTGTTATTTCCAATTCCTATAACTTTGTTTCCTGGCCAGTCAAGTTAAAAAACATTTATTTATTTATTTATTTTTATTTAGATTGATTCTACCTAAATTATGTTCAATAATTTGTACATCATCTAGGAGTTAGTACTTAGTCCCTACATTTCAATTTACGTTTCATTTATTTTGAGTTAGTTTAGAATTTCTTTATTAAAACTTTCAAACACTAAGTTAGATTCATTTATTCTTTATAGACGAGGAATGAAGAATAAGAATAGCTTTGCCCACTAGCTCACTTTCGAAGAAGTTGAGGTATTCTCACTTTTCTAGAAAGAGTTATTTTCAAAACATGCACAATATTAATTGATCTGCGCTGTGAGCATGCATGTGAATATGTGATTTATGTGTTTATCATATGCATGAGCTTATTTTCTTTATGCTTAAGACGAGACAAGACGAGAATATTTATGATATGCATGCAATACTGGATTACTACGCAATAGTATTTACTGGCTTTATAGCATGAGACGAGAGTCAGAAACCTGCATTTACTATACGCGAATAAAGAATCTCTTTGAGATATTCATATAGTTGCATGTTTATATGTGTATTTGTGGTGTAAGTTAATTAATTTGCGCTGAGACTGCTGAGTAATACTCACCCTTTCAAATTAAAACATTGTGCAGGTTTAGAGTCGGAGGGGATGCGTTGAGCAGTGGTGGCATTAAATTTACTTGGAATTATTTTGGAAACAATTTAAACATCATTTATTTGTTCATGAATATTTTAAATTCGCTATTTCTTGACATTGATAAGTTTTCTGTGATATTATTTCCCAAGATTATAAAATTTATTCTCTGCCACATTTTACCTGCTTTTTAATATATTTATTTTAAAAAGAAAAAAATATTGTTAATGTCCCGGTTGCTTAGAATTTAGGCCGTTATAGTTTGGTATCAGAGCGGGTCTACGTTTCTGCAAACTTGCAAAATTTTTAAAAAAAAAATAATGATTTTCACTGAGATAAAGTCAAGAATTTTTATAAGTTGCCACTGTCATTGCTTTCTCCGTTGACTCTAAAGGTAAAAGAAAGATTTATTGGTTTGAGATAATTATTTATTTTGAAAGTATTCACTACTACAAAATACCACAATATGTGTCGGTTATATTGATGATTAGGCGTCAGTTTTGAAGGTGACGCCTATGGGAGCGACATACATTGTAAAGGTATATGCGTCGGTTGTTGAGCGACGCCTAAAAGTCACAATAGGCGTCAGTTGTTTCAAAAACACCGACGCCTATAGTTAATTTTAAAAATAAATAAATAAATAAAATAAACAATAGGCGTCGGTTGCAGTGTTACAACTGACGCCTATTGTATACTTTAGGCGTCGGTTGTAGTTATACAACCGACGCCTAAAGTCAATTTTAAAAAAAAAATTACAGGTGCGAGAGAGATTGATTCCAGTAATACCCACATATTCCTTCCACAATTTTGTCAATTTCATGACCACAAGACGCAAAGAACACTTAGAAGCAACTAAAAACCCAAAACATTTCAAAAATTCATCTTCTTAACATGCAAACAAAAAAACCCAAAAAATCTCATGCGTAAACACATAGATTCCCAGAAAAGAAACCAAAAAAATAAAAAGAAAAACCCAAAACATAATTATAAACAAGTATCTAATTTGAAAGCAAATGTCCATATATTATTATACACACATTTTCTTCTATGGGTATTTACACAAAGTTATATACATATATAATATAATAGAAAAATGATTTGGAGAGTGAAAAAGAGAAGTGTGTTTCAAAAGGCAAAGTGTGTGTAATTTAACTTACCTAGAGAAAAGGCTGAAAAGCTATCCCCAACCATAAAATGAAGACGATGAAAGAAGAAGATAGAATAATACACACATATGCGACTATAAATAATAGCCGTATTGAGGAACCGACGCCCATTGTCTTGCAAATTCAAATTCATTTGAATTGAATTCGAATTTCGGCGTGAAGTTGCATGACAATGGGCGTCGGTTCCACGAGGAACCGGTGCCCATTGTCTTCAATTTCAAAATTTTTGAAAAAATTTTTGAAATTTCTAAAGTTTCAAAAATTTTGAAATTGAAGACAATGGGCGTCGGTTCCACAAGGAACCGATGCCCATTATCATACACATTCAAAATTTAAATTTTTTAATATGACATTGGGCGTCGGTCCCTCTAGGAAATGACGCCCCTATTTTTTAGAGGCTGTAATACACGTCGGTTTCTACACATCGGTGTCTAGTAGAAACCGACGAGTATTGTGTTGTCAAAATTTTCAAAAATGCCATCGCCTTTTCTTTGCGCGTTGGTTTTTTAGCAAACCGACGTGTATTCCTCATTTTTATTGTCTTTTCTATTGTAGTGATTTATGACGTTATGTCGAACACATATTATTTATGAGACTTTATAAGCCAGATATTTAAGAAAGAAGAATTGTATTCGACTTTACAAAAGAATCAAGTTTGAGCATAATTGAGCATAATATGTAAATATTTTAAGTCAGAAAGATTTGATGATTTCATTTTATAATCCTCGAAATTAGCTTAAATTGACAAAATAGTAATACTTAGCTGGACTTTGCATAAACGGTACTTTTTGATATGGCATACACGACGAGAATACGACGAAAGAGTTCAGGACAAGGACCGATATGATATTCCATAAGTACTTGTCATATAGGTTTAAACATGGAGTTACTATATCAGAGCATATACTTTGGTATAGTATGTCACATCATGAAGCCATTGCCAGTGGGTTCAGGTCAAATAATGCAGACTTTGTTTGTCATTTGATATCAACATTTGAAGAGAACCAGTCCCAACAGATCTCCCAACTACTTGGGGAGTTGAGAGGGCGTCGTGGGGTGGATGTAGATTACCAGACCTTCTGTGAAAAATTGGTGATGTGTGGGAAGGCACCTATGCCAATACGCGTGTCTGAACCAGTGCAGAAAGTTGAGGAAGAGGAGGTGATAGCGCTTGATGAGAGCCGCGAGGTGTCTGATGCAGAGTCTAGAGTGTATAGGTCATGTGAGTATACCCCAAGTACACCACCAGGCGGAAGCACCCCTACTTATACCCAGATCACACTGCCAGCAGGCAATAGGGGAAATGAATGGTTAGATGAGTAGAATAGCAGGATTGATAGATGGAAACTATAGTTTATGATAGCATTTGTTTCAGTTCACAGTTCTATTCATTCATTTAAGACATTTTGTACTCCTCGTTTAAGGATATTCAGTGATTAATGAAATAAAGTTTCTATCTTGCCTTATCATTGTTGAGTGGTTTTACTTGTTATGTATGAGTGCTTGTGTTATAGTTTGATAACAATGGAGATAAACTCTTTTTGAATTCCTGTGTAAAGTAAATGGCACGAGGAAACACACAAGCCAACCTGATGAGAGCCTTGCTCCAAGCAGTTCAAGACCTCAGACAAGGCGCTCCTGCGGCTCAAGCTGCCCTGCCCCAGTCCATCGTGGAGTAGTTCCGTAGGTGTAGGCCACTCAAGTTTGATGGAGGCAATAATCCCTTAGCTACTGAAGAGCGGATAAGGTCTATTGAGAAGATTTTCCGCCACATCTCATGCCCTGATAATTAGAAAGTGTTATGTACAGAATTCATGCTTGAAGGGCGTACCGGCCATTGGTAGGAGTCCACATGTAGGACAAGGGAATCTGACATGGGAACAGTTCAAAACAGATTTAATAGACAAATACTTCCCATAGGCTCTTCGAGATCATAAGGTGTCCGAGTTCCTGAATCTAAAGCAGGGCGACTTGGACGTTATTGAGTATGAGAGGAAATTTGAAGAGATGTCTAGGTATGCCCCACATTTGCTGAGCACTGAAGCCATGAAAGCTCAAAGGTTTGAGAGGGGCCTACGCCCTAATATTGGCCAGATTGTTTACTCTCACTCATTACCCACTTATGGGCAGGTGGTAAAGATAGCTTAGAAAATAGCATATTCTGGGGTAGAATATGATGGCCCAGGGAGTAAGAGCAATCAGCAAAATCAGCGAAAGAAGAAATGGCAGGGGCTGTATCAGGGCAAAACAGGAACCCAACGTCCAACAAAAAGCCAAACACAAGGTTAGTAGACAGATTGCTAACTCAATTCCACCATGCCCTAACTGTAAGAAGCTGCATAGGGGAGAGTGCTTATGGGGCAAGGGAGTGTGCTATAGGTGCAGTCAGCCGGGCCATTTTTCATCTGATAGCCCAAACACTCCTGGTCGAAACACTAACCAAAAGAGGAATACGCAGCAGGCTAACAAAGGAAAGGCTTGTGTATTTTCTATGATGCACGAGGATGCCATCAATGGTGCTAACGTTATAGTAGGTATACTAATTATTTATGGTATTCCTATACATGTCTTGATTTAAATGTTTGTGATGCGCAGTTCTTTGATAATAATGTTATACGGTAACAGGTATACTATCTATTTCTAGTATTCCTGTATATTTTCTGATAGGTTCAGGTGCCACGCATTCTTTTGTATCGACCTCATGCCTAGCTAGAATAAAATTAGTAGGAGAGAGAACAAGTAGTTTACTTGAGGTTAGCCTTCCTTCAGTGGGACCTATTAAGAGAATGAGATAGCTAGGGCCGTACCAATTGACTTTGATGGACTAATATTGAAAGTAGATCTGAACATAATCAAGATGAAGGACTTTGACGTTATACTAGATATGGATTGATTAAGTAATAACCACGCTACCATCATATGCATTGAGAAGGGAGTGGTGTTTTAGAAAAATAGGGAAGAGGCATTTAGATTCTATAGATCAAAGGTCGGAGCACTTCCCCGCCTTATTTCAGCCATGTAAGCAGATAAGCTTTTGGCAAAAGGTAGTTGCCAAGGATATTTGGTTAGTCTTCAGGGTAAGCTAACGATAGAAATCACTTTAGGCCGTGAACCAGTGGTTTGTGAATATGCTGACATTTTCCCAAAAGATTTACTAGGTATTCCATTGGACAAGTAGATGGAATTCTCCATAGATTTGGTACCCAGTGCAACACCAATGTCTAAAGCTCTATATCGGATGGCACCTAAGGAGTTGCAGGAATTAAAGATCCAACTAAATGAATTGTTTGAGAAGGGCTTCATCAAACCGAGTGTGTCCCCTTGGGGAGTACATGTTCTATTTGTTAAAAAAAAAGATGGTACCATGAGAATGTGCATCGACTATCTGGGACTCAATAAGCTAACCATAAAGAATAAGTATCCTCTTCCCAGGATTGAACACTTATTTGATCAGATGAAAGGAGTTGCAGTATTCTCGAAAATCAATCTTAGATCTGGATATCATCAGTTGAAGATCAAGCCAGTTGACATATCTAAAACGGCATTCAGGACTCAATATGGACATTGCGAATTCACAGTAATGCCATTTGGTCTCACGAACACCCCCACAGTGTTCATGGATTTGATGAATCGAGTCTTCCACCAATATCTGAATAAATTCATCATCGTCTTTATCGATGACATATTGGTTTACTCGAAGGATCTAAAATAGCATGAGGAGCAACTGAGGGTTGTGCTAGGCACTTTGAGAGCAGAGGAGTTGTATGCCAAATTTAAGAAATGTGAGGTTTGGCTGGACAGGATCGGATTAGGTCATGTCGTAATAGCAAAAGGTATAGAAGTTGATCCTTCTAAAGTTGAAGCTGTGGCACACTAGTCGACACCTACTCATGCTGGAGATGTGAGAAGCTTTATAGGGTTGGTCGGCTACTATCGGCGATTCATCAAGGGCTTCTCTAAGATAGCAGGCCCTCAGCTGACGTGGAAGGGTGTTAAATTTCAGTGGAAAGACAGGTGTGAGCAGAGTTTTCAAGAAGTGAAAAAAGTGGTTACTGTCAGCTCTAGTGTTGAGTATTCTTGATGCTGCTGAAGGATTTTTTATCTATGCCAATGCATCTAAACACGGTTTGGGATGTGTCTTGATGCAGCACGAAAAAGTGGTAGCCTATGCTTCCAGACAGTTGAAAACACATGAGCAGAACTATCCAACTCACGACGTGAAACTTGTAGCAGTAGTGCATGCTCTAAAAATATGGCGTCACTACTTGTATGGGAGCAAATGCGAGATTTACACTGATCATAAAAGCTTGAATTACTTCTTTACCCAAAAAGAGCTAAACATGAGACAACGACGATGGCTGGAGTTGGTAAAGGATTATGATTGCACTATCCTTTACCATCTGGGTAAAGCCAATGCAGTGGTTGATGCTTTGAACAGGAAGAATGCTGGACAACTACCAGCTTTGGGTACTATTCAGGATTAGTTGATACAGGATTTTCAGAATTTAAGGACTGAAATGCAAAGCCCATCAACCCGAAAGTTTGGTAGGCTAGCAAACTTGGTTGTCAAACCAGACTTAAGAGATCGGATTTTAGCGATCCAGAAGGATGACAAATATCTAGAAAAGATCAGGTCTGGAGTAGGGACCTCACGGCAACCAAGATTCGAGATTGCCACAAACTCGGCACTAATTTTTATAGGTCAACTTTGTGTTCCAAACAATGAGCAGATCAGGAATGAAATCCTTACAAAAGCTCATTTGACCCCTTACGCAGCACATCCAGGTGGGACAAAGATGTATCGCGATTTGCGTGATTCCTTCTGGTGGAGGAACATGAAGGGGAGTATCGCGAAATTTGTCTAGCAAGTCAAAGATGAACATCAAAGGCCTTCAGGCTTGTTAAATTTATTGGATATATCTGAGTAGAAGTGGGAAAATATCACAATGGATTTCGTAGTGGGACTTCCAAGATCAGTCAAAATATCACGATGGATTTCGTAGTGGGACTTCCAAGATCAGTCAAAATATCACGACAGATTTCGTAGTGGGACTTCCTAGATCAGTTAAAGGTCATGATGCTATCCGGGTTATCGTAGACCGACTTACTAAATCGGCTCATTTCTTGCCAGTTAGAATGACCTTTAGTGTAGATCAACTGGCACCACTATATGTCGAGGAGATTGTTCGATTATATAGAATACCGGCCTCCATTGTACCCGATCGAGATCCGAGGTTACCTCGAGGTTCTGGAAGAGTCTCTAGACTACCATGGGTACTTGATTGAACTTCAGCACTGCGTATCATCCCCAAACAGATGGATAGTCTGAGCACACCATTCAAACCTTGGAGGACATGCTAAGAGCTTGCATGTTGGATTTGGGTAGCAAATGGGACAACTATTTACCCTTGGTGGAGTTTGCCTATAATAACAGTTATCATGCCTCTATTGGCATGGCCTCATATGAAGCATTATATGGTAGAAGATATCGTTCACCGATCTATTGGGATGAGGTCGGCGAAAGGAAATTGTTGGGGCCAGATCTTGTGAGAAAGATTGTTGCACAGATTGAAAAGATTCGGTCCATGATTAAAACAACTCAGGATAGGCAGAAGAGTTTTACTGATCCAAAAAGAAAGAATGTAGAGTTCCAGATTAGGGATAAATTATTCCTTAAAGTGGCACCAATAAAGGGTGTTCTACTGTTTAGCAAAAAGTGGAAATTGAGACCGCGATTTATTGGGCTGTTTGAGATATTGGAACGGGTCAGTAATGTAGCATATAGGCTGGCCTTACTGCCTAAACTTTTGGCAGTACATAACGTTTTCCATATCTCCTTGTTGAAGAAGTACATGTCCGACCCGAATCACTTAGTGAATCATTAGAATATTGAGATTCAGAAAGACTTGTCCTATGAGGAAACTCCTACCTGCATATTAGAAAGAAAAGTCCATGTCTTGAGAAATAGGGAAATTCCTTTAGTCAAGGTCCAGTGAGGTAGACAAGGAAGTAATGAGGTCACTTGGGAAAAAAGAATAAGAAATTCGAGACAAGTACCCTGACCTTATAGACCAAGTAAGTCAAATTTCGAGGACGAAATTGTTTTAAGGGGGTAAGGTTATAGCAACCCGAAAATTTAGTATTTAAAATTTTATTTTCTACGGCGTGTCGCTACCACCTCATGCCAAGTTAAATTTCTTAAATTTAATTAGACAATTTAAACAATATGTTTTAAGTTAGTTAACTATTACCTAATAGTTAATTTCATTGTTGTTGTTGTTGTTATTATTATTATTATTTTAAGTTTAAGTACAAGGAACGGTGAAGTAAGTTTAGTCGTATATTATAATTTATTATTAAGTGTTTACTTTTGTATTAATTGCTTTGAGCCAATCCAATTTTTCTAATATTAAGTCCAATTTTATCTTACAACTTACTTTAGTCGGGTCCAAATTTTTATTTGTCAAATCCAAACAATTCTCCAATCGCATTCGACATATTTTCTAAAGCCCAAATGAGTACCCCATATTCCGCATAAGAAATTCTTTAAGTTTGTAAAAGTATTTTGTCTTGACCTAGTTGAGCCCAAACATACAGGCTTGCACTCCAAGAAATTTCTCCATATAGATGTTAGGGTTTAGCAATTTTTTTTCCTTAACTATTTATATACGCACACATCCTGACCCTAAGCGTCATTGCGGCTGGAGAATGAATTCGGTAAATTCTCATCTTCTCCACATTATTCCACGACCGTTTCTTCTCCCCCACCCACTGAATAATTTTCTCCACATGCAGTTGATAACACATGCCACTTACATTTTGCAATTGATTTCACATTCCACTCACTAACCTGCTGCAATTGATAGCACATGCACATATAAACATAATTTTTATATCCTTCATGGGCAGAAGTCATAAATGCACACACGGTGGAACACGCACAATCATTCGCATGGAATTCATGCACGGTCCACCATATCCCTCTTCATAATATATCAACCGCCACCTTCATCGATTTCATTATCTAGAAAATGACTTTGACCCGAGAACTCTTGCACACATACCTACTTTCTCTCTCGAAGATGTAGAGTTGAGAGGGGTGTCATGTGTTAAATTATTTTCTTGTTTTCACTTTCAAGAATTTCATACGTTTTAAAATTTTGATTTCAATGGCGGCAGAATTTTTCATCCTTTCAAGATTTTTCATATTAGACAGCGAAGCCTTGGTTAATTATGACGACTTTTTTTTATAAATGATTATTATTATTGCATGATATCTTCCTAGTATATTAGCCTCTAGAAATCGTTATTTCCAATTCCTATAACTTTGTTTCGTGTCCAGTCAAGTTAAGAAACCTTTATTTATTTATTTATTTATTTGTTTTTATTTATATTGATTCTAACTAAATTATTGTCAATAATTAGTACATCATCTAGAGTTAGTGCTTAGTCCCTACACTTCAATTTACGTTTGATTTATTTTGAGTTAGTTTAGAATTTCTTTATTAATACTCTCGAACAAAGTTAGATTTACCCTTTTTTCTATGCGTTGAGCAGTGGTGGCATTAAACTTATTTGGAATTATTTTGGAAACGATTTAAACATCATTTATTTGTTCATTAATATTTTAAATTCCTTATTTATTGATATTGATAAGTTTTCCGTGTTATTATTTCCCAATATTATAAAATTTATTCTCCGCAACATTTTACCTACTTTTTAATATATTTATTTTAAAAAGAAAGAAAATATTGTTAACGTCCCGGGTGCTTAAAATTTGGGGCGTTACAGTTTAGTATCAGAGCGGGTTTACGTTTCTGTAGACTTGCAAAATTTTTCAAAAAAAATAATGATTTTCACTGAGATAAAGTCAAAAATTTTTATAGGTTGCCGCTGCCATTGCTTCCTCCATTGACTCTGAAGGTAAAAGAAAGATTTACTAGTTTGAGATAATTATTCATTTTGAAAGTATTTATGAGGTTATGTCGAATACATATTATTTACGAGATTTATAAAACAGATATTTAAGAAAAAAGAATTGTTTTTGACTTTACGAAAGAATCGATAGGCTATATGGCTCAATATTCTGTTAAACGTTTGTACCTCAAGTGTAATATAATTTCATCAGTTGGAAAAGCAAAGATGAAGATGTTTTAAAGCTACGTACTTTTCATTGAAATCAGTCCTCCTGATCTCCATATGGTACGTACCATCAGTGGCAGAGGCCCAATAGGCCTAGTGCAGTCCATGGGCAGCACTAGATTGCCGAGCGGTCCAGTAAAAATAGGGCCTGGACCGCACTGGTCCAAGAAAAAATAAGACTTGGCCCGCCTACTTTGCTTGGACCAAAGGAAAAAAAGGTTAAATGTAATTGACCCAAAACTATACGCCCAATCGACTAAAAAAAATCACCCATTACCCAAATTCAAGAGGCCCAAGTAAAGCTAAAATTCCCAAAAACCAAAAGCAACAGCTTAACGTTCAGTTATTCCCGTTCTCATTCTGTGTCCAGTGTCTTCGACTAGTCTCTGCTTTCTTCTTCAACGAATGAACAACTGATCGACTTTTTCAAAACTCAAAAACTCAGCTCAGTCTCAGACTCTCGCTTGGAGTTCGAAGGTTCACCCCTACGGATTGATTGATACCTCATTTTCCAACAGCTCGAGTGCTCGCCGATGGTCGGCTGGTGATTAAGCACTAGGGGGAATAAAATACAAGGTAATTATCTTATGTAAAACACTAAATCCTCTTAGTACCTCAAGATTTTTTTATAGTTTTTACGTGTTGTCCAATTTGTATTTTGTAGGGTTTAGTTTATAAATTATAAATTATAATTTAGGGCTTATTGTATTGGCTTGGCTTATCGCTTAGTTTTAGTTAGGTATATATAATTGCATATTTGAATTGACAATAGATTTATATTATACGTAATATTGTTGTAGTATTGATAATTTGATATTGTTTAGTATTGGCTTACTGCTTAGTTTTAGTTAGGTATATATAATTGAATATTTGAATTGACACAAAATTCATATTATATGTAATATTGTTGTAGTATTGATAATTTGATATTGTAATTAGTTGATTCACTTATTTGTGGATTGTAAAATAATTTGGTCTACATTTTAAATTTTAATCCATTTATTATATTAGATATTTAGATTTGATCATTTGTTTAATTGTTTTAAGTTAGAGAATAGAGATTTATTTTAGTTCGTTGATAATTTGTTGTTGAATGTTGTAGCCTTGCCAATTATAGAGAGATACTTCAAAAAAAGACGTGTTCAAGGATATGTTGTTGAGGAGAGTACAAATAGAGTAGAAGTGGCCTCAAATAAGGACAGTTGTAAAAATACGTCATTTGTATTACTGTTCGTTGTCAAACTATTTTATGGTTTCTTTATTTCAAAATTCTGGACAGCACTAACTTGAATTCCTGGTTCCGCCCCTGTGCACCATATTGGTCAAGCCATCTTTTTGTATGCTTTTATAGAACCCCATACCATCCCAATTAGCCGGCAGTTCAGCTTTGATTGCCCAATTAAGTAGTCTTGCTTCGCCACTGTGATCAGAATTTTTCATCTTCATCATCGAGCTTGAGCTTTCCACATAGAGTTGATAAGTAAGCCTTGCTCTCCTTCCATGCTCAGACATCGGTGAAGTCCTCTGGGTGAACGCCGGTGGTAAATCCTAGAAAGCACTAGACTTTTCTCGTAAACCCCCAGGTTACGAGTGTCTATTTTTGTGCAGTGAGAATTTTAGTGGTGATTCTTACACCTACTTAATCTAAAAATTTAAATCGATAAATTGAACTATATTTATATTTATTTATTTATTATTTATTATATTCTCAACAGGCTAATTTGCGAAAGACATCGATCCATGCCTTCTAATTATCTCCCAAAAATCGTTATGTAACGTTTATTCTCCAACGTATTTATGTTAGCCCACAAAATCTATGATTACATTTTCACGTACCTCTAATTCACATGAGGATCACCAGTAAGAGTATATTTCTAAGATTTTTCTTTAATGTAATACATGTTTTGCAAATTGTGTGTTGAGAGATTTTTGAATGGAGTTGCATATAAGATATATTTTCTACAAAAGGCTATTCTTGTGCAAAGATGTAGGGAAAGAAACGTAAGTAATCTTTAATGTATTACATGTTTTGCAAATTGTGTGTTGAGAAGCTATTGAGCATAGTTGTGCATATGATTTATTTTCTTTAAAAGGTTATTCTTGTGCAAAGTTGTAGGAAAGGAAACGTAAGTTCATATACAATTAAAACATATTTTCTTTGTATTTTTTTCATATTGCAAAATCAAGTATTCCATAATTAAAATGATTAAAGAAGCTGAATTCATAATGTTATTGTGGAAATGGAATCGTCACTTGTTTATGATGCCTTGACCAAATATGCAACGGACTTGTCTCCTTTTGGATTGATTATTGAAGAGTGTAAGAGTTTTTGCTAATTGTATTAATGAGCAGGGTTTCTCATGTGTGTAGAGATCAGCGAATTAGGTTGCCCATCATCTAGAGCGGGAAGCCGGTTCTTTGTCTATCTCAATGGAATGGTCACACCCCCCCCCCTTTTATTTCTATTTGATGTATTGAACCTAGATGCCATTATTGAATAAAATTTCCCCTTAAAAAAATGGTATTCCATAATTGAGCAATTGCATATTCTAATACTGGATAGTTACCCAATTCTTTTTGGTGGGGAAGTCATCGAACAAAAATACCCTTGAATATTAGTTTTTAAACATTAATTGACAGATTTTGAGAGTTAATTTTGACTTCAGGGATCTTTTCGCAAAAAAAGGTTATTTCGAGGGTAGCAAACGAAAAAAATTGATAAATAGAGATGTTTTACACAAAATCAAAAAAAGTAGGGACATTTAGTGCCAATTAGCTATTCACAATGAGTCTCCTCACATGTAAACAAGCTTTTTATTTTTTTACATTAAAATCTAAATATGAATACATCTTTTA
Organism: Nyctanthes arbor-tristis; assembly: GCA_963692815.1. Lineage (NCBI taxonomy): Eukaryota > Viridiplantae > Streptophyta > Magnoliopsida > Lamiales > Oleaceae > Nyctanthes > Nyctanthes arbor-tristis. The sequence goes on from CAVNYN010219591.1 coordinate 125,888, forward strand.
ATAGAGTAGCAAGCAGATTTAAACGCAAAGCAAGATATTTGCCAGCTTTGAGAATATGTTAAAGCCATTTGATTTAAAAGACAATATTATATTAGTTATCATATTCGCAACAGAGATGATCACTAGTCACCATTCAATGTTGTAGTGTATTGTCATTAAATGATATAAGTGTAGCAACATGCAATTTATTAAACCAAGCTTTTCATTTAATATACTACGTAAAATGTTCCATTCGGCCCACTAAGATAGAGACTTGTATTCTTTTCTCGTCTGTCTCAAATTATCGTTCCCTTTCTTTATTAACATATAGTTGAAATCTTAAATCTCTTTGTGCAATGTTATTTATTGTACATTGTTATCAACCATATAACACTATTTAAGATGAAATAATTAGTAAACGAATGCATATATTGGAAAAATATTCTTAAATATTACTTGACCAATATCATTAATGAATAAAGTTTTTTCTTTTTCCTTTTTTTTTTTTTGGTAAAATTTAGAGTAAATCTATTTTTTCTTTACAGCAAGTGTAAATCTATTTTAGCAGGACAAAGGAGCAGCAGTAATACTCGACAATACCCAAAAAATAAATGCATTTAATTTCTATAGTCAATTTTTGCCCGTCGGGCCTTTGCGAGTTACGAACCTTTCAATGTGGGCACCTTGCTTTACTATCTAACACTAGACTAGAGCGGTCCCGACTCCTTTCATTTTCTTTTCTTTTTGTTTTCAATCTTCTTCTTGTTAATTCATCGCATGTATTAATTTCTTAAGTCTCCCCCATGACAACTATCTTTTTGACGTCATATCGCATGTCATTGTATTTTAATTTTGTGCTAAATTTACATTTTATGGATTTTACAAGTTCACTTATTATTGTTTTTTCAATGAATATACACATTTTATAATTCATTGGCTAATGGTTTTGCTATCCAAAATTTAATCTCAGAACCGTCTCAGTTGACATTTTTACCCTCTAATTCTCTCCATGAAAATGTCTTAAAATTTCTGTCAATCAATAAACTAATAAGAAGATTTATCATTTTTCTTTTTCTATTTATCCATACTACAAGATACGTAAGACAAGATTTTTAAAAGTTCAATAACTAGGGAACAAGTTAAAAATTGGATAACTAGGGCAAAAAGTTGCTACCTTTAGATATTTTTACTATGTAATTAGTTGTTACTTTTAGTTTTTCTTTACGTTCATCTTCACCTTCATATTTCTTTTGCAAATTTCATCCTTAACCTCCATTTATGTTAAAGTTCTCCAATTTAGATGGGTGTCTTTGTCCTCCCACAATTCATAATAATAATAAAAGAAAATAAAAGTCCCAAGGTAATTAGTTTTGAAAATATAATTTTTGCTTTTCTCATTGATGCTAATTATTTTGGGAAATTCTCTTCTAATGATGAAGAAATTTAAAATGAATGTATCTGCCAAAAAAAATGAGGCTGAGGATGAAAGTGCTAAAAAATGCAGGGGCCAACTGCACAAATAATATAAAAAAGTTGGGACCTATTTTTTTGTCAATCTATATATTAATTAAATGAAAGGAGTTGCAGTACCTATGTACCGAAGTTTTTCCGCTAAGAAATCTGTTAGTAGGGTTGTTTCATATTGCGATAATCTATGTGGTATTCTGAACTTTTCAATTTTTTTAATTTTTTTATTCTCTTTTGTCTTATTCATTCACTATTTTGAAATAAGATTCGCTATAAAATTTAATAACTAATAGATAATTATCATTATTGTTATAAATTAAAAGAAAAGAATAGAAAAATAAAAATTAGAGAGAAAAGTCATGAATTGTATATTCATTTACAACATAGGAGGCCTATTTATATACGTACATGTGTGCTAACCAAGAAAGACTTAGAGCACAAGAAAAGAAACATGGAGTGACGTCCAAGAAAATAAATTCTATGGCTTCTAGGGTTTTAGCGGCAAAATAGTCATTCACATTATAACTAATTTATTTACAACACTCCCCCTTGAATGACTATTCTATACAATAATTGTTTCATCAAAAACCTTGTTTGGGAAAAACCCAATAGGAAAAATCTACCAAACTAAGGAAAAAGAATACAATTAATTTTTATCAACTTTGGAGTGTCCAAAAACTGCCTCATTAAAACCTTGTCAGAAAAACCCAATGGGACAAAAACTGATTGAAGGAAAAAGAGTATAGTTGTCTGATTTCAGCCAACAATGGTTCTTGTGTTTAGCCATCCATATCTCTCCAATATCTTCAATACTTTGAAATATATTCTACTTCAGGCAGAGTATCAACTCTTCAGGAGTTTTATATCGAGGGTTAATATCATATATGCCATAGATATTTATTATACAAAGAATATGCCTTGTTAAAACCTTACAAGAAAAAAACTCTGTGGGAAAAAATCCAAGTGAAGGAAAAAGAGTACATTATTCTTTGGATACGTCATCAATGTTACCTCAATAAAAAAACCGTGCTAGGAAAACTCATTGGGACAAAACCTTAGTCAAGGGGAAAAGAGTATAACGCTTATCTCGCTCATATTATCTGGCAATGTATATAAGAACTTTAAATTCTTTATATGCTTCATTCAAGCATATCAAATCTAATAATATATTTTCATATATTGTCAGTCGAATGAAACTTCATGTTTCAATAACATCCATCACATATTTAATGTTCTTTTAACATAACTAGCGTTCATTATATCATTGACATTGTTAATAATCTGGAGGATTGTCTTTTTATCTTGGCCAATATTCAATGTCAATAATTTCGATAAAATTTGATTCATCATCCTCGCTATTTATTAAGCTCATAAGCATGTGTAGTCAACTATTATTTTTTGTCGATTCCGTTTGATTTCAATATAGACATAACTTATTGAGATCTTTTAATTCTAGTAATTTCAGGTATCTGAGCCTCTTTAGGTACTTTTTAATTAGTTATGTCTATATACTCTTCAGGTGTATATGCCTCAAAAGGACCATCACAACTCTCTGCTCCATATTTGTTTTCATGGATGTTTATTTTGGAATCGACCACGACATGCTTTAGGCATGCCATTAATACTGCAAATCCGCTTATAGGATTTTATATCAATCCAAGTTGGAGCATTAACTTGGTAAGTCTACTAGTAACGATGCAGTCTGTAATCTGAAATGCATATTATCTTGCAAACTTCAGATTTGCATTATAAATGCGAGGATTACAATTGATCATTTCATATATTTGTTACCAACTATCAGTTACTCCCCATAATGCTAAGAAGACTGTTTAGTTTAAGAAACAGCTGGAAAAACATGATATAATATATTATCCTTTGTAGATGAAGCATACAAATAGGGATTCAAATCGAATTTGTATTCTCAGCATCACAATAATATCCATCTTAACTTTTGTGGTGGGGCGACTATACATATCGCACTTATCAACTTTAGATGGAGACTTTTGACCATAAGCCAAAATTTAGGGGGTGTGATATACTCTATTGGCATACTGTAAGAATACTGCTGTAAGTGAAATATCAATATCACTTAAACACAAATGATTTGTCCTCTTTGGTGTAGCAAATAACTTGAGTCGTATTATATTATTTTCCTAACCATAGGTAATTAATATCTCGACCAATATATGAATAATTAATGACTTTTGGGATAAAATTCACTAACAAGATACACATGTCTTTATTTCGATATCTGGAACTTTTATTCATAATCAATCAATTGAGCAAATATTCTCACAAACTTCTGGTTACGAGTTTGACATATGACCTTTAGTGAATCCAAATTCATAAAATATCTAGAAGGTCTATATGTAGGTGAGTGGGCCCACATGATTCACCCTGAACATTTTCTAGATATATTTGGATTTCAGTTCCAAATAGTGAGTGATTAATAATAATTTGGTTACCTGAGAACTTGCAGCACTCGAGAATTCTTTCAAATAGAAGAATCTTCTAATCTTCACATGATTCTTGATAATCCTTATCATTAACAAACCGGGATTATCTAACTGGTCATGCCAAATAATAAAATTTTCATAATATTGAACTTCTGATCCAATACAATAAATAATGTATTAGAGCAGCACAACCAAAACTTTTAAGCAAGAGACATCAGATTCTCAACCAAAGACATGTCACAAGGGAGAATACTGACCATCATTACAGCATGTAATGTGGCATGATCCCAAGCAAAGGAGTTTTGTTTTCATAGAAAATGATCTAGAAATTAATTGAAGATATTTAATAAACAGTTATGCTAAACCATTTTGAGTGTGGACATGAGCAATTAAATGTTCAACCTCAATTCCGACTGCCATACAATAATGATTGAATGCTTGAGATCAAAACTCACCAGCATCATCAAGGCAAACTTTCTAGATCTCAGGAATTCGGCTTTTTACTTTTATTCTATGAGTAAGTAGTCTAGTAAATGCTGCATTTCTAATAGAAAGCAAGCAAAAATGGGACCATCTAGTAGAAGTATCAATCAATACTATAACGAAATAAAATGGTCCACATAGTGGGTATATTAGCACACATACATCTCCATGAATTTTTTTGAAGAAAATTGAAGGCTCAGTATTAACCTTTATAGTGGAAGGTTTGATGACTAACTTGCCATGCTCACAAGTAGCACATGGGAAACTATTTGCTCAAAAGATCCTCTGGTTCTTTATATTGTTCCCATTTAAATTATCCTACTCATCATAATTGCTCATACGTACCCAAACCTCTCATGCAAATATATAAAGTTCTTTCAGTCAACGAACTTTAGGTTCGTGACATGGCTTGTCTCAATTGCTTTTATGAATGTATAATACATTCCAGATGGTAGTGTAGAGAATTTTTCCTTCATCTACTTTCAGCCAGATATAAAGGAATTTATGCAAAAATATTATTATCTTTTTGTATAATCTCAATGTAGTATCCATTGGATATCTTTAAAATCAGTAAATTTATCTTGAATTTACTAAAGTAAAGTGCATCATTAATATACAATTTAATATTATTTGTCAAAATAATACAAGCTCTTCTGGAGCTTTTGATGATGTTCGATGCAGTTGATATTGTCTTAACATTATTTTCAACTAATGTTAATTCCATAAAGTGTCTTTTATCTTGAAGAATGATATGTATAATTACACTGACAATCAACGTACTAATACTCCCTTTTGGGTCGGTAAAGAAATCAGAAACATCAAAGTGAGTTACTACTTAGCCATCAAAATCAAGGAAATTAATCTTCACTTTCCTTTTTTCCTTGATTGACTACAAGTTAGAGATCTACAAGGTATTTTTCTGTACGAGAGGCACGTGCTCAATGCCCTTTCATTCTCCCTTTTAGATGAGCTATTATTATTGAATGCTTTACGCATCTCACTATTAGATTTTTGTTCATGAGTTTTCTCATGTCTTCACTCATGGTTCATGATAAGATGTTGCATTTGCTTAGGTAATGCAATGAAACTAGTGGGGTGGAACTCATGATTTTTCATATATCATCTGGATCTTTGACGGTAAAGTACTCAACTTTGAGTTGACATAGTAACGAATGAAACTAAGTGCTTTTGCACATTCCTTTGATGTGTTTCCTTCTTTTGTTGTCTTACCCAAGCCACTTGAGATCAGACGAACTAAAACATTAAGGCCCATGACAAATAATTCTTGTTGATATGTTATGTACAACTAACTAAAATTTAGTGATATTGGCTATTTGTGTAACTTTATGACATGTAAAGTCATAAATTCAATATTAACAGCACATGAATATTTATACTCTCCTTTAGGGAGTATTGTTTCACATATCACCAATATCTATAGCTATCAAGACATATGCTACTTCAGGAGCATAGTAAATTACACTTTTGGAATTAATTTGAATTATTGATACTTCAGAAGCAATAGATCAATATTCTTCGGAAATATTGAATTACTAAATAAATCAGATCCTTAGATCCAATATAAATTGCTCTTCAGGAGTAGGTAACATTCTTCAAAATATTATAATTGGTTGTGCTACTTCAGGAGCAACAACTTATTTAATCTAACAAAAGTAATTAACTAAAAGTAAATAATACAATAACAAATAGTTGCTTCATAATGAGCAATATGAAATATTCTTCAGGAATATTTGTTTACTATGTTTTTCTTCAAGAAAACATAGATCTAAATTTAATATAACATTCTCTTCAGAAGCACACTATATTCAATTAAAATATAATGAAATCATGTTGTTCTTCAAGAATCACAACATATTAATTTTAATAATCTTCAGGACTATTAAGAATTATAGAATCATATTTCTTCAGGAATTACGACAAATATTATATGAATTTTTTTAACGCCAATCATATTCTTCTGGAAAATGAGATATAATTGGTAATTCTTTAGGAACCACAAGAATGATATATGCCAAGACTCTTCAGGGGCCAATCATATTCTTCTAGAATATGGAGCATAAATCGTGATTCTTCATCGATCACAAAAGATAATATTTAAATCACAATAATCTTTAGGATTATTGATAGATTTTCGAACGATCGTGTTTCTTCAAGAATCCACGATAAGTATAAGTTGATTAGACGATTTATTAACCATGGATTAATATCCAAGTTCTCTTTAGCCGAGAAAAAGATTTCAAACCGTTGATATGCATGAATGAATAATATTAGTCATGAATGAATTATGCCATAATAATTTCCATAGAAATCGTGTAAGAACATTTAAATTCCCATGTAAACAATTAATATGCTTAAAATTGGTGCATTTGTGATTTGAATCCACCTGTGAAAATTTGCCTTCACTGTTGGAAAAATATGGAAGCCACCCGTGCATGCAAAGTAAAAAAAAAAAAGGTTTATAATCATCGACCAATCAACATGATTTTGAATCCATTAGAAAAGAAACGATTCAAAAGAATAGAAAGAAATATAAGAGAATCGTGCTGATAACATGTTATAAATTAAAAAGAAAAGACTAGAAAAATAGAGAGAAAAGTTGGAGAGAAAACTCATGAATTATTGTATATTGATTCACAATATAGGAGGCCTATTTATACACGTACATGTTGTTGTAACTTATGTTTTAATTTAAAACTTTAAATCATTCATTTGTTTTTATTTTTATTTGGTTTTACTTTTCGGTTTCAAGTTCCTATTGTGTTATAACCCCATTATGCATGAATTTACTCTACGTTATGGTATTCATGTGGGGGTTATAACTTATCCTCTAGGGGGTTATAATTTAACCTCTATAAAAGAGGGCTTATTCTTATTTGAGAATGACAAAGGAAAAGTTAGTAAAAAACCCTCATGTATAACTATCTATTTTATACTATTTGGCAATACGATAGAAGCTCGTTCTTCACTCCATGTGATCGTGCTCATGGACGGAGTATTGGCTGAGAGCTAGGGGTTTTATCTTGGAGCCGTGTCATGCCAATAATACCCGCACGAGGGGAAGCCAACACGACTTTAGGACAGCGTCCTTGACACGACTCTCTTAGGCCAGCATTTCTAACTTTTCTTTCCACCTTTCTATTATTTTATTTGATTGAGATATTATGTTTGGTTTAATTAATTTTATGTTACACGAGTATCACACAAATCACACAATTTCCCTAACACATGTGTGCCAACCAAGAAGGGCTTGGAGCACAAGAAAAGAAACCTGGAGTGACGTCCAAGAAAATAAATTCTATGGCTTCTAGGGTTTCAGGGGGAAACAGTCATTTATACTATAACTAATTTATTTACAACAATTATTTATTTTTTTAAATTTCAGATAAATTTTTTATTATCCAATTGTTTTATCCAATTTGATCAAACACATGCACACATCTATATAGTTAGTTTTAAGTTAAGGTTAATTATATTGATTCCAATATTTTTTATAATCACACCATATTTCTAATTGCATTACAAATCCTTAGCTTTTCCTAATTATTGTATTTACGCTGTTAACTTTTTTCATCATATTTTTTTTCTTAACCTTCTATTAACTGGAACATTTCATATTCGACAAAGGTTTCCATCCAAAATTTTGTTCAAAATGTCGCTAGATGATTTAAATAAGTTAAAAATGGCAAGTGGTTAAGTGCAAACTAATTATTCTTTTCATCGTCTAGAAGTCCCATGCTAAACAAATTGTATGGAAATTATTATTTGAGGCAAGAAGTATTATTTGATAAACAAATTACTGAAAAAGATGTGATAAAACTTATAGGAGTTTAAATGGAAAAACAAATAAAGTTGATGCATCATTTATGTAAATAAAATGTGGTGTATGTTTAGAAAATTTTAGTATCAATATATTTTTTCTTAATTTATCCCAGTATAAATGAATATTAATAATTATGACTATTTTATATATGACAAATTTTATGTATTATTAATTTATATAATCTTCGTGCTATTTGACTTGATTGGTTTCGAATAAGAAATATTTTCACAGTACAAGTAACTGCCCAACTAGCAATTATTTCAAACGATGTCATTTATATAAATTCGTGAAAAAATAAAATGATATTTATTTGCTTTAATGATAATAATCGGGCTAAAAATTATTATAAATAAGATGACAAGAAAAAAAATTACATTATTGCTTAGTTGATGTTAAAAATTAATTATTCCATATTAGGTAATATAACCTTATAAAATTTTACCATTCAAAAAAAAACTTAAAAAATTTCATATTATTTATTTATTTATTTTTAAATAATTTGATATGTATTCTTCCCGTGCAATACACGGTGAGTATCTAGTTACCCTTTAAAAAATATCGACAGGTGAGAGAAATATTGTAAAATTTAGTGATATTTTAACGTCTATATATATAATATATTGACAAATGAAGTAACTTTAAGAAAATGCAGTGCTATGGATAATTAACTATAATTCAACATATTAGTAATCAGTCCGTTTGAAGAAAAAGACTTGATATCCAAAATTGACTGTACTACTAAAATTCTTGTAAGTGGTAGTTTGCCTGCAATTACACTCAGTCTCACACATATGAAAATTGACCAACGTGGTTGGTCTCATTGGACTAGATGTTGAGTTTCCTTGGATGAAGGAGGCAAGTCTCAAGGCGCGTCTGAGAAAATTTCATTACATTAGAAGGAATTCTTTTAATTTTGTTTTTGGCTTTTTTTCTTTTTCCTTTTACTTTTTCTCTTCATGCATTCACTATTTTCTAATTATTACTGTTTTTTAAATTATTTTGATTTCTCTCTTTTTCTCTTTTATTGCTTTTTGTTTACTCTATTTAATTGAAATAATCTTCCTCTCTTTATATGTTTCTGTAAGCATGCACAACGGAAATAAAAACTAGAATTCTTACATTAGGATCAAACTTGCTCTTAGATGGAATTCATGATTAGAAAGTTACCTATAACATAGCAGTAAATACGGTTTATCTAATCACACCACAGCTGTCCAAGCGTTCAACCTCTAACAGTAATCCACACAGCAAGAACAATCTAAGAACACAAACTTTTTGTAGTGGGATTAGGATTTCTGTATTATCTTGTGCTAGCAAGTTAATACAGAATGTATATGTTAGTTCTAGTAACCCGAAACCCTATAGCGCTCCATTTATAGGTTTCTTACGAAACCCTAGTGCAACTCTAATCTGATTAGGATTCTAGGGCCCATGTACGGTCCGACCCAATTACTATTGGGCCTTGTACATTAATTCCAACAATCGCCCACTTGGACAAGATCCAATTCTAATACTCCGATTATTGCCTTTTGTGTGTGACTCATTAGGCACCCACTCACGATGGCAAACACCATGATACTATTATTCTAATCTAATTAAAATAAGACAAACCAAAATCTCTATTTTAATTTATCATCGATTCACCTAGATCGACCAGTTCATGACGCCATCCAAGATTGACATCTGACAATATGTCAAGGCAATCTATGCGACGGGATGTCATGTGGTATGACAAGACCTTTCCATGTACGGTTACCGTGGAAATATAATCTCTTTATCAATATAACCCAATTGGTTAAGAGATATGGATAAGCGTCAATCTCATTTCAAACAATTATATTATACGCATAGACTTGACGTTGTCAAACTTATGATCATGATTGAAACTCCTTTCAAATCATAATCACACCTTGGCCAAGGAATTTTCATCAACTCAAGTAGCGAAAAGCAGATTATAGTCTCCTAATATCTAGGAGTAATGAATCCTCATCTTGAATACTCACAACCTTCATGCAACTTTCATTATACCTGTACGGCATTTCCTTGATAACTCATGGCTAGAGCCTCATCAAATGTCCGCCTAAGCATAACAATCATTACATAAGATTCTATGGTATTCTCAAGTCAAAAGATCAATTCTACAACCGTCCATTAGAGATTAACCAGTGACGCTAGGATAATGTCCACGTGGCATCTCTAAGCAGATCATCCAATGCTTGTTCTACTAACAAAACATCCATGTGTTCATTTGAATGTCCCCACATTCAAACTTATGTGATCGGTTACTTTCTAAGAAAAATGTAACACATGCTAGTTTACCCACAACAATAGTATCTGTACCCTGTAATTGTCTCGACTGGGGATAGTTTAGAAATAAGTAATAACATGCATCTCATAATCATAAACCATTGTGATTAAGAATTTATTTTTATCTTATTCTACGGACTCTATTATTTTGATGATAAGATAATAATACTTATGAAAATAATAGATCTGCCATTAATATGCATCCATTAATAAGTGTTTATACTCAAAATGTCTTACAAAATAGTATAACACTAAAATCCAAACAAACAAGATCTAGTCATTCATGTATCTAATACCCATGGGCATAGCATGACTATCATGCTATGTCATGTGACAACGACTTTGTTAATGGATCTGCAACATTATTGTCTGTAGAGACTCGTTCTATCTTTATGTCATTTCTTTGTATAATCTCCCTAATGAGATGATATTACCTTGATCCATGCTTGGACCGTTGATAAGACCTGGTTTCCTTCGCTTGTGAGATGGCTCCATTGTTGTCACAATACAAAGTTATTGGGTCAACAATGCTAGGAACAACTCCAAGTTCGGTGATGAGCTTCCTGATCCAGGCTGCTTCCTTTGCTGCTTCTGAAGCAGCTATGTATTCGTCTTCCATTGTTGAATCGTAAGTCGTTGCTTGTTTGGACCTTTTCCAACTCACAGCACCGCCATTAAGAATAAACACATAACCAGATTGGGATTTACAGTTATCTTTATTAGACTGGAAACTAGCATCAGTATATCCCTGAACTCTTAGTTCACAGTTATTTCCTCTATATATTAAAAACACATCCTTAGTTCTTCTCAAGTATTTAAGAACGTTCTTAACAGCTATCCAATGTTTCTCTCCAGGGTTCGCTTGGAACCTACTTGTAACACTCAAAGCATAAGAAACATCTGGTCTTGTACATAGCATCGCATTCATGATAGATCCTATTGCAGAAGCATAAAGAATCCTATCCATACGATCCCTCTCAACTTGTGTCTATGGGCACATTTCTCTTGAGAGATTTATCCTATGCCCTATGGGACAGAGTCCTCTCTTGGACTCTTTCATTTTAAATTTTCTTAAGATTTTGTCTATATACATACATTGGGTTAGGCCAAGCAATCTTTTAGATCTATCCCTATAGATCTTAATTCTAAGAACATATGCTGCCTCTCCCAAATCTTTCATGGAGAAGTTAGTTGACAGCCAGGATTTCACTGATTTCAGCATAGAGATGTCATTTCCTAATAGTAGTATGTCATCTATATATAAAATTAGAAACACGATTTTACTCCCACTGCTTTTCTTGTACAACAAGGCTCATCTTCATTTTTGATAAAATCAAACTTTTTGATTGTCTCATCGAAACGAAGATTCTAGCTCCTAGAGGCTTGCTTTAGTCCATATATGGATCTTTGCAGCTTACAAACTTTATTTGGCTCATTGGATTCAAAACCGTCAAGCTGTGTCATGTACACATCCTCACTAAGATTCCCATTAAGGAATGCAGTTTTGACATCCATTTGCCAAATCTCATAGTCATGATATGCTACTATTGCAAGCAAAATCTGAATTGATTTAGACATGGCTACTGGTGAAAAATTTTCATCAAAGTCAACTCCTTGTTTTTGGTTATAACCTTTCACCACCAATCTAGCCTTATAAATCTGAACTTTTCCATCCATGTCGATCTTTTTCTTGTAAACTCATTTACAACCTATAGGTTTTTCTCCTTTTGGTAGATCAACTAAGGTCCAAACCTTGTTTTCATACATGAAGTTCATTTTGGATTCCATGGCTTCTTGCCATCTTTTTGAGTCAACACTTGACTTTGTTTCTGTGTAAGTAGTAGGTTCATCTTCCTCAATTAACAAATGTATCATTGGTAATCATTAGATCATATCTTTGTGGAGGACGAATAACTCTACTCGACTTACATGTCAGAAGGGACTGTGTTTTCCTGTTGCCAGTTTCTGCCTCATCTAATGAAAACTCAACTCTTGGCTCATCTAATCGGTTAGCTTCTTTGGTGGTTTCTTGAACCACTTCAAGATCTACTTTACTCCCACTATTTCCTCTTAGAATAAACTCTTTTTCTAAGAATATAGCGTGTCTTGACACAATGACTTTCATGGTGTCAGGATTATAAAAGTAGTATCCAACAGTGTCCTTTGGATATCCCACAAAAAAACATTTATCAGATTTAGCATCAAGCTTATCTGATTCACTACGCTTCACATAAGCATCACAACCCCAAATTTTCATGTATGATAGATTTGGTCTTTTACCAGTCCATAGTTCATAAGAAGTTTTATTAACCGATTTAGATGGGATACAATTTAGTGTGTAACAAGCAATATTGATTGCATATCCCCAAAACGTTTTGGGAGAACTGCATGGCTCATCATGGATCGCACCACATCTAATAGCGTGTGATTTCTCCTTTCAAATATACTATTGTGTTGTGGTGTATATGGTGGAGTCCATTGCGAGAGAATCCCATTCTCTTTCAGATAATCTAAAAACTCTTATTTCAAATATTCTCCACCTCGATCAGATCTTAGTGTTAGAATATTTTTTCTTCCAGTTTGCTTGTCCACCTCCTGCTTGAATTCCTTGAACTTTTCAAGAGCTTTATGCTTAAACTTCATCATATAAAGAAAACCATATCTAGAATGGTCATCAGTGAATGTAATGAAGTAGGAAAAGCCCTCTCTAGCATTTATAGATATTGGCCCACATTCATTTGTATGTACAAGTGCCAGTAAGTCTGCAGCTCTTTCTCCTTTTCCAGTAAAGGGAGATTTGGTCATCTTGCCTAAAAGGTATGATTTGCACCTATCAAATGATTCATAATCACTTGAGTCCAAGGATCCATCTTTACATAACTTGGTAATACGTTATAAACCAATTCTGCAGTGCCAAAGGTATGAGTTATTAACACGATCATCAATTTTAGGCCTTTTGGATTCTATACTCATTATAGGATGCTCCATGCAAGAATGGAAATGCCACTGAACAAATTCCCACAACCATAAAACGCATTATTAACATATATAGAACAATGTTTATTCTTAATATCAATGAAAAAACCATCTATGTCCAAACATGAAATGGAAATAGTGTTTTTGGTAATAGCAGGAACATAATAGCAGTCTTTTAATTCTAAAACAAGGCCCGAGGGCAATGATAAACATTGTGTTCCTACGGCTAAGGTGGCAACTTTTGCTTCGTTCCCAACACGTAGGTCCACTTCACCCCTTCGCAATGGTCTACTATTCTTTAGCCCCTGCATATTTGTACAAATATGAGATCCACATTCAGTATCTAATACCCAAGAAACTGAAGAAGTAGTCATATTAACCTCAACAAAATAATTACCTGAAATAGAAGTCTCAGTAGACTTCTTCCCCTTCAAGGTAGCGAGGTAAGCCTTGCAATTCCTCTTCCAATGCCCTTTGCCTCCACGATGGTAGCACGTAGCATCAGCCTGAGATTTATTCTTATCAAGTTTAATTGTTTTTCCAACGCCTTTGGCCTTTTTGGAACCTTCCTTAAAGGTCTTTTTAGACTTCCTCTTAGTGCCCTTTAAGGAGTTTATAGCCAAGACTTGCCCCTGTACTTTGTTTACATTAGGCTCAACAGTTTTTAACATGTATAATAGCTCGGATAGGGTACATTCAATCTTGTTCATATTGAAGTTCATAATGAACTGTGAATAACTATCAGGGAGCGATTGAAGAACCAAGTCAATACTTAGTTCATGGTCCATAGCAACTCCTAATTGGCCTAATTTTTCATTGTAGCTAATTATCTTCAGTACATGAGCACTAACTGAAGAACCTTCTGCCATTACAGCCCTGAATAGCTTTTCAGATGTTTCATACCTTTCAGTACGAGACTGTTCATCATACAACTCTTTGAGATGAAATATCATGGTATAAGCATTCATACCGTCGTGTTGCTTTTGCAACTTACGAGACATAGCTGCAACCATCACATGTTGCAATATTATCGTCATCCATATGACGATTCTATGCCTCCAACTGTACCGGAGTAGCTTCCTCATTAGGAATTTTCGGTATCAGCTGTTCAAGAACATATGCAATTTTTTATGCCTGAGAACTATTCTCAGATTACGGTGCCAGTCCAGAAAATTTTTCTTGGTAAGCTTGTTGGCATCAAGTATGCCTCTCAAGTTAATGTGATTACTCATTATTCAATAAACTGAAATGACAAAATATAGAATAGTTAATAAATGCAATAAATTAATTTAACATAGACTTTTATTAAATTAATTATACTCCCACTGAATTAATGATCCCCTTAACATTAATTAATGAAACATTTTCATTTTTCAGTAGGCTAGGACCCCGTTTGTTTTACTAAAATCTTGAGTTACTCAACAAGCTCTAATAAATCATTCAGGCAGATACTTTATCAATCACTTCTGCATGTGACTCCTAGATCATCAAGTAGATAACTAATTATCATATACATCTTATGTATTTACTTGATATGCCCCTAAAATCTTATTTACTTGAGTCACTCAACAAGAAATAAAACTTTAGTTAAATTCGACCTACTGTTCAGAAACATCATATGTTTCATAGTGATAAACATATTCACGAACGAGCATCCTTGAGTTACTCAACAAGCTAACATCGATAATGAACTCTAGTTTTCACTATAACAGTGGAAGGCAAGTATTAACAATTAACAATTACGTATTAAAATAACATCACATATGCAATCATCAATACATAATAAACATGAGTGGATGATTATGGACAGTATCTATCTAGTCTTCTCAAGCCATGAAGAAGACTAGTTGGTCAATTCCCAGGGGACATTGCATTCAATCATCGAATGCTAAATGTAGCAGTCTCCATTTTCTGCTCCAACATGTATCCTATACTAGTTGTCGTCATGTGGTTTACCTCCAACCTGTATCCTATACTAGTTGGCACAGTCGCTGAAATTTAGAATTGCAGGCCCAAAATAAAATTTAAAACAATTGGCTCGCTGGCCTAAAATCATATAATAGGCATGCATGCCCAATTGAATTAAATAATCGGCTCGAAGGCCCCAACAAGAATAACAGAAAACAATTAAGCATACATTCAACCAACCACATAGGTCGAGTGGGTAATCATCCACAAACATTCATCAATATCTAATATTAACGAGCACATCAGTTTCTAGATTTGTGGTAGTTGACAATAGGTGTCTAAACACTTTAGACAAATAAAAGGAACCAAATGAGAAATAAATTAATTAATCAAATTAATTAATCAATTTCATATTAATAAAATATCATGATTAATCCAATTAATCAACCAGTTTTATTAATTAATGGGGACAAGCAAAATAACTCTTTATTTTGTTATTAGTATCAAAGTCATACTTTGATATAAGTTTTGGAAAGTCCTAGGATTTGAAATCAAAGTTTAAATTAAGTCAAAATTTAACCTTTTTATATTAATAAATAACTTTTGTCAAGAAACAAATTTTATAAAGTTTAAATTTTGACTCAATTTGATAAAGACAAAAATTTTACAAAACTTTTATGTTAAATTCAAAACCCAAAGACTAATTTGTCAAATTTCAAAAGATGAGATTCTGAAATTTCAAAAAACAGCAGCGGCTAGTGTGGAACCCTAGCCGCCGCCACCAGCGGCAATTCCTGTCTGCTGCTCTCCACGCCGCTGGTGGGAGGTGTTGCTTCAGAAGCAGCGCCCGATGCTTCTGCGAACGGTAGCAGGCTGCTGTTGTTCACAGCACCTATCTCCGCTGCTACTGCTGCGTGCTGTGACGCCGCAGGAGCAGTGGCGATGGACTGCCGGAACTGTTCCAGCGGTAAGGCGCTACATTAGCACCGTTTAATCACTTTTTTTCTTTTTCTTTTTTTCCGTAAAATACAAATCAAATCAGATTTTCAACATAATTCCAAATCAAATTCATAATTTATTATTTCATAAATAATTTTATCAACAATTACCACAAATCAAATTGATACGAAACAATAACTATTATTGTTATAAAATAATGAAATCCAACAAGAAGCAAGGTGGCTCTGATACCACTGTTAGAAATTATAGACAACATGCACAGCGGAAATAAAAACTAGAATTCCTACATTAGGATCAAACTTGCTCTTAGATGGAATTCGTGATCAAAAAGTTACCTATAACGTAGCAGTAAATACGGTTTATCTGATCACACTACAGTTGTCCAAGCGTCTAGCCTCTAATAGTAATCCACACAGGAAGAACAATCTAAGAACACGAACTTTTCGTAGTGGGATTAGGATTTCTGTATTTTCTTATGCTAGCACGTTAACACAGAATGTGTATGTTAGTCTTAGTTACCCGAGACCCTAAAGCGCTCTATTTATAGGTTTCTTACGAAACCCTAGCGCAACCCTAATCTGATAAGGATTCTAGAGCCCATGTACGGTCCGACCCAATTACTATTGGGCCTTATACATTAATTCCAACAGTTTCCACCTTGTCATCT
The DNA here is from genome assembly GCA_963692815.1 of Nyctanthes arbor-tristis. NCBI lineage: Eukaryota > Viridiplantae > Streptophyta > Magnoliopsida > Lamiales > Oleaceae > Nyctanthes > Nyctanthes arbor-tristis. The sequence goes on from CAVNYN010219591.1 coordinate 142,932, forward strand.
GAACGATCTGGTTAATAGTGAAGCCTTGCCATGGAAGGAAAGGCAACCTGTATTGGACCTTGTCATTGACATATAATGTATTGCTCAGACACAAGAAAGTTCATTTATTTCTGAAAGTGTAATGTTCAAAAATCACTTGGAGGTTTTGTTACAATGCTTCCCATTCTATGTGGTTTGTATAGATATACGCCACGTGGATTTGAAATACACGTGGCGTATATTAATGCATGCCACATGTGGTAGGATGTTTTATAACAAAACCTCCGGGAGAAACTCCTGGAAGTTTTGTTACAAAGTTTCACGTCCTATGTGACATGTATGGATGCACACCACATGGATTTGAAATACACATGACCTACATCAATGCATGCCACATGGGTAAGAGGTTTTGTAATAAAACCTTTGGAGGTTTTTGAACATTTTCAATTTCGAGTAGGAGGTTTTATAATAAAACCTTCAGGGTTTTTGAATATTTTCAATTTCGAGTAACGTTTAACAACCTCCCTGAGGTTTTGTTACAAAGCTTTCCATCCTATGTAGTTTGTATGAACCCACGCCACATGGATTTGAAATACACGTGGTGTGCATCAATGCATTTCACATAGGGTAGGAGGTTTTGTAACAAAATGTCACACCTACAAATTTATTACCTTATTTTCTCGTATTATCGGCTGTTTAACAGTAGCGGAAGTATTTGAGAAATAAATCTCAATTCAAAATTTGAAGGCGAGACTTTACAAATATAAGTCAAACACTATTATACATAATATCATATTATTATAACTGTACAATAACTATTGCGGCCACCCACAACGAAACCATTTATATGTTCAAGTTGGGCCACCACTAGCTTGGCCTCTATCCATAAGCGCAAGACACAAAGATTCAATGATTCAAAATGACTATGATCACTTAGCATGGTCATAGTATCACAAAGATTACTACAAAGCAAGGTAAACGGGTAGATAGTGCCACTAGCGATGCCCAAAAGCAAGGAACAGTCATTTACTCAAAACAAGTGTGCATGCTGAGGTGTCAAATACCAAAACAATATAAGAGCAGCATGAGAAGCAATTGCACACAATCAAGTATTGAATACCAAAAAGATTTAAGAAGGCATGGGTTTCGGAGATGGAGAGCCAAGGCAATTGTTGCTCACAAGAGAATGCCAAAGCAATTTAAAACATGTGTATCAAGAGAGATATATAGAGATAGAAAGCTAAGATATGCGTTACTCACCTTTTTATTTCCCAAAGATAGCTTGAGTAATTCTAATATAGAAAAGTGCCTTTAAAGTCTCGCTATTCCCTAATCAAAGCTATTTTTTAAGTTAGAATATTTCTATATATGGTAAGGAGCCTTTTTCAAGAGACAAATAGGTATTTTGGTGGGTTGTTATTGGTGTTCTTCCACCCTTGCCAATTTTGGACGAATTTTGTGAGTTTTTTGGATAAAGAGGGGGGAGGTTGGGTGTTAGGAAAACTATGAGGACCCTTTAGTCTTTATATAATAGTTAGGATTCAGTTGTTTTTAATAAAGTTTTGAGTTCCGCTAATCACGTCACAACAAGTGGCACGATTTGGTACCATATAATTAGGGGATAATGTGGCCAAATGTAGTTCACTTGTTTATTGCTCAAGATATCCTTATACTTTGTGGTGTCTTGTAATTAAGTCACCGTACTTTGGTTCATGTTAATCAATAACCATATTCTTTCTTTGGGGTCAATTAAATAACAATTTTTTTAAATTTCGAGACACAATTGAAGCAATTTTCCGTCATTGGAATTAAAATAACGACCATGTAGCATAATTGAGGGTTAAATTCTTGCGGGATGTTACAACCTACCCCTCTTAAATGGATTTCGTCCTCGAAATTCGCTTAACATTGTGGCGATAATTATTAGTTTCAAAAGTATAGTACGCCACTAGATTGTCATCATTTCAATAAATTGCTTCCGTTACGCACTCTTATTTCCTTACCATGTGTACCATCAAAATCAAATTTGTCTTTCCTTTATGAAGTCAAAGTCTTGACAATTACATAATTTATTTAAAATTTATTCAAAATAGGTTGAATAACAACCACAAAATTTGACTGCGGTGCAAAATGGCCAAAAGAAAATCCTTTTAATTGAAATAAGGATCAATTATGTGGGAAAAAATAGGCTTTGAGGCTTAAAAGAGCATAAAATAAGCCATTTTGGTCCATATGAAAGAAATCAAGAAGTTCATGGACTAGAGTGCAAATTTTCAAAGAAAATATGGACACACTGCCTTGGACAGTGCAGTTGCCTAGCTGAATTGGTGCGCCCGCACCTGCTATTCTTGTCACGCCCTATATAATTTTCCATTAGCATTATTATTTATATTCGAGAGCGAAAGCTTTTAAGTTTAATTTCATTTTTGTGCAATTAGTGAGGACGAGACTTATAAAACGAACACTTTGCATAACTTCATTTAGACTTCAAAAAGATTAAAGAACACAACGGGTTATGATAATAAGTAGTTCATTTATTAACTTAGCGAAGTCAAAGCATGGGAAAGCAAAGCCTTTACATAGACATACTTACTGATCCAAAAGGTATTAAGCTCATGTATTGTTCTTAGATATATTTATAGCAAAAATATATCCTTATAGCTCCAAAGATAGGTCACCTTCTACATGCCAAATCCACTTCCATCTGCGAGCATGCTCCGATTCTTGGCTTACTCCTCGATTATCTTGCCTTCAACTATCTACAAAATTGTAAAAACAAAAAAAAAAAGGAAGTGAATACAACGTACTCAGTAAGTAAAAAAATATTTTGATTCACCTTTCGTTTGATGAACTCTTTTTAAGGAAAATCATGAATTTCACCAAGTCTTTAGATGCATAAGAGGGCCCTATGACTAGTTAACCTGTGATGCGCACATGATTCAAAGATTCAAAATAACCAAGATCACGTAGCAAGGTCATATTACCATAAAGATTACCACATAGCCAAAATGACCAAGACCATATAGCAATGTCATATTACCACAAAGCAAAGCAAAACAGGTAAAGTATTAACTAATGACTCAAATGCAACAAACTAATTTCTTTGCATAATGACGAAGCATCAAAGATCCATACATTTCTTATGAAAACATAATAAACAAAAGAAAGAGAATCAAAGTACCGGTTACTCACCTCAAAGATTTCTCTAGTTCTAAGTGGGAAATACCTCCAAAGCCTTACTCTTTAAGTTATGATCTTCCTATATATGGAAAGGCGTCCTTTTCAAGTAGTAAATAGGTGTTTGGCGGGGTTTTGATAGTGTTCTTCCACACTCCCTAGCTTTGGACGAATTTTAGATGGATGGTGGAGAGTTGGGGAGCAACTTGGTTGATTTCTTTAGTTTGGGGCCTTTTATACTTGTAAGAATTAATTGTTTTTAAATAACAATTGAAATCCACCAATAACAAAACTAACAAGTGTCTTATACACTTAGCAAAAGTGGCAATTTCACTATTTACAAACATGACAAGTGTCATAACACTTGTCAAAACTAGCACTACTAATTACAAAAATATCACATGTCATATGATTTGGCAATTTAGTAATTACAAAAATAAAAAATGTCTCTTAACTTAGCAAATTTAGCACCTTGTATCTAGGGGATAATTTGGCTAATCCTTATTTATTTGGTTAATAAATTTTCAATCTTGGGATACAAATAATGAAAGATTCAAGTATTTATTCCAATTGTTGGCAAAATAATTATTGTGTTGCCAAATTTATTGTTGAATTTTTACACGATGTTACAATTATGTCTGAGACGAATTGCACAGTGCGGCTGCATAGGTGGTAAGGTACGCTTGCATAGGCATTTTTTTTGGGCAATTGATAAACTTTCAAGAGCTAATTCTTCTAGTATAATAGTATCACCAAGGTCAAATTTAACTTATCATCAATTAATATAATTAATCTCACTACCTGTAAGTGTACAGATCTATTCAAGTAGGAGGGATACATGTATGTGAGGCCACAAGATTATGCTATGATACTACATTCTCATGCCCTCAAATTTATTACCTTTTATCAATTGTTTAATGGTAGAGGAAGCATTTGAAAAATAAATCTCGATTCAAAGTTTTAAGGCGAAACTTTACAATTACAAGTCAAACACTATTATATAGAATATCATATTATTATAACTTTACAATAACTATTGCGGTCACCCACAACGAAACCATTTATGTGTTCAAGTCCGGCCACCAATAGCTTAGCCTCTACCTGTAAGCGTAAGACAAAAAGATTCAATGATTTAAAATGACCAAGATTACTTAGCATAGTCATAGTACCACAAAGATTACCACAAAACAAGGCAAATGGGTAGATAGCACAACCAGCGATGCCCAAAAGTAAAGAACAGTCATTTATTCAAAACAAATGTGCACACTGAGTTATCAAATGCCAAAGCAATATAAGAGGAGCATGAGAAGCAATTACGCACAATCAAGTATTGAATGCCAAAGAGATTTAAGGAAGGCATGAGTTTCAAAGAGGGAGAACCAAGACAATTGTTACTTACAAGAGAATGCCAAAGCAATTTAAAACATGCATATCAAGAGAGAGATATAGAGATAGAGAGCCAAGACATGCATTACTCGCCATTTTATTTCCCCAAGATGGCTTGAATAATTCTAATGTAGAAAAATGCCTTTAAAGTGTCGCTATTTCCCAATCAAAGCTATTTCTTTTAAGTTAGAATCTTTCTATATATGTTAAGGAGCTTTTTTCAATAGACAAATAGGTATTTTGGTAGGTTGTTATTGGTGTTCTTCCACCCTTGCCAATTTTGGACGAATTTTGTGAGTTTTTGGGATAAAGAGGAGAGGTTGGGTGTTAGGAAAACTATGAGGACCCTTTAGTCTTTATACAATAGTTAGGATTTAGTTGTTTTAATAAAGTTTTGAGTTCCGCCAATCACTTCGGGACAAGTGGCATGATTTGGCACCGTATAATTAGGAGATGATGTGGCCAAATGTAGTTTGCTTGTTAATTGTTCAAGAAATCCTTATAATTTGTGGTGTCTTATAATTAAGTCACTGTACTTTGGTTTATGTTAATCAATAGCCATATTCTTTCTTTGGGGTCAATTAAGTAACAATTTTTTTAAAATTTCGAGGCACAATTGAAACAATTATTCCATTATTGGAATCGAAATAACGACCATGTAGCATAATTGAGGGTTAAATTCTTGCAGGATGTTACACAAATCCTTCGGGAGGTTCTTGAATATTACTAACAAAGCTTCACGTCTTATGTGGTTTGTATAGGTGTACACCACATGGATTTGAAATACATGTGATGCATGCCATATGAGTAAAAGTTTTGTAATAAAACCTTCAGGATGTTCTTGAATATTTTCAATTTCGAGTAGTGTTCAAGAACCTCTCGGAGATTTTGTTACAAAGCTTCCCATCCTATGTGGCTTGTATAGATACACAGCACATACATATGAGTAGGAGGTTTTATAATAAAACCTTCAGGAGGTTCTTGAATATTTTCAATTTCGAGTAGTGTTCAAAAACCTCCCGGAGATTTTGTTACAAAGCTTCCCATCCTATGTGTATTGTATAGATACATAGCACATAGATTTGAAATACACATGGCGTGTATCAATGCATATCACATGGGGTACGAGGTTTTGTAACTGAGTCCGGTAGGTGAAGGTTATATGAGAGATGAAGCGAGGTACGCCGAGGTAAATCTTCTTAAGACAGATTTTGCCCCCCGTTAAATAAAAGTGCATACGGAATTATGGATGTCTATCTCCCAAGATACAACGCTTCTTCCAAAGTTGATACTACTCTTTATGTCAATTTTGACGGTCAAACCAATATGTGATTATACTTTTCAATAGACAGAGAAAATAGAAGAATCAATATCCAGAATTGATATGATGTATTGAAAATCAAATCATGGGGTACCTATATATAGATGTTGGAAAGACATATCCTCAAAAGACACAACTCTTATAAAGGATACAACTATTGGAATAATACCTTATAGAAAAGACATGTCTATAAGAATTAATCATGTGTAAAAGTGATGATCCTTGGCTCATAGAGTCACGACTATCTGTCCAAGAATATTCTAGAATATTTTTGAATATTCCAATCTCTAATTCTAGCATTTTCCAGGGTTAAGCGGTTCACTTGTAACATTAATTTCTCATCCACCCAGTTTGGAAAAATTTATTAAAACATGATTGTCTACTAGCAAAGTAGAATAAAATTGGAATCCAAAATTTAATAACCAATTAATAATTTCTGCTTAATTAATTGTCAAATTGGTCAACACTGATTTTGCAATCCACTTTCCAACAATCACCTATATGAATGAAAATTAGTGCAAAGACTATGCAACAATAGGGACTATAGATGAAAGACAATGCATCAGGATATTTTGGTAGCTTTTGCTTTGAACTTTCTTTAGTAAGAATCTATCAGAGTCATTTGGTCAATTAGTGAATGTGACGTTTTAAATTATCAACCGTTATTGTGAGCCTAAACAATAGATCAAACAAATTACCTCTCATATAGTTCTCTATTGTGTCCATTATTTTGCCCTTGAACTACTTGGGTTCTACGAGTGCTTTAGAGAATTCGCCTAAGTGAGAATTCAAACCAGCCACGTTCATACTTATATAAAGAGTACCCCGCTTGTACATATTACAAGATATAGTCATCATTAAAGATAAAGTTTATCCTCAACGTTCTTTGTAAGTAGCACTTTTGCATCATAGAAAGGAGAAGGAGTGTAAACCTCTAAAGTGCTTCTCTTCGAGTTAATCATAACCAGTTTTCCTATTAAGCCCAATTCGTGGGATCTCTAGTTGCCAGGTTAGGTCTTTGTTAATAGGCTTTGAACCCATTTCCCTCGATGAGCAGTCTATTCTCTCTCGATAACCTTTAGTAAATGGATCCGCTAAGTTATCTTTCGATTTAACAAAATCAACGGATATTGTTTCATTTGAGAGTGACTATCAAACGGTGTTATGTCTCCAACGTATTACCAAAACTTACCATAATTCAAGACATGCTATCCTTTATAGATGTAGCTATTACAAACAATCTATGTAGGGTATATACTGTCTATCTTTCCGCTTTAATTAAAGTTATAACAATATCTCCCACAGATGTAGGATACGCTCGATCGAGTTTTCAAATAAGAAGCCTGTTCAAAATTTCTGAAGTAATCTATTTCTTCGTTAACTTTATCTAAAGCTCTAGTGCCAATGGTACATCTTCAAATTTAAAATTACATAAGAGAATATTTAACATTCTGTTTCACTATTGCACTCGACGCTTTGAATTCATAACATGGTACCATATCCTCATTCGGATATTGTAGTGCAATATAACATACACTATTCTCAATAATAGTAATGCAACCACTATGGTTTAGCAATAGTATACTACTATCCATTCAAGTTCAAGTTCTCAATATCTAAATTTGAAGAAAGCAAGCTACCCCCACAATTCACGGGTAGTCTCTAATTCAAGTTAGATACAATCTAATAACTCTATTCCCAACAATACAAACTCAATATTCTACAACAATGTCACTATCGAGTTAATTTCTCTTTTGTGATTCTAGCATCCTCACTTGCTAGATCGTCCATTTAATTTCCACTTGATGAACACCATAATAGAACAAGGCTTGTGAAAAGCCTTATAGCCTTGCATGGTTGAGATTGATTCATGGTAGCATGCTAGCATCTCCAAATTTGCTCTACAACCAGAAATGGCACCATTGTTAGTCAGTTAGTCACTCTTATAAGAAATATCCAAGGAAATTGGGACTCATTCAGTAGTCATCATTTTAAATTTCTAAAGAGACAAATATTTACAAAAATCAAACATGAAAGCAGTAGTCAGTGACGTCTAATGCATATAAAAGATTGATCAAAATCTAAAATTCAGAAGTTAGTGCATAGAGAATATGTTAATTGCAAATGAATATACAATCCTTCTAAGGAGATAAAATGGAACCTGATCGTTCACGTGACACAAATCTAACAAAAACAGCCCCACACTCACGTGGCACAAAAGCAGAGTGTGGGGTTGCTTTTGTTAAATTTGTGCCACATGATCGATTAGACTCTATTTTTTGAGCTTGATCTATCTCCTTAGAAAATTTCTGTGAATATATGGTAAAGACATAATGATGCCTTGGTAATATATAAGTCGTCCATGGCAACAAGATTAATGCATCTCAAGTATCTATTAGTAGACTAAATCCACGTAGAACCATATACAAGCATGCACTGTAGCGGTAATTCTTGATGATAAAAGCACTTGACAATTTCATCCAAGAATGTAAAAGGAATCCCGCACAAAAGTCAATGCAAATATTAAGACATGACCGTACGTGAATATGTCTCACTATATTGATCATCAAGCCAAATGATTAACATCAGTATATATATATATATATATATATATATATAGACTTCAACAGAATATAATAAGCACAACTAACACATGTCTTAAGATTGCTAGAGAAAATTCATGAATAATATGCAGATTATATTCTTAGACGACATAACGTACATATGAGAATAAATATAATTTACGAAATCAAAAGAAACCAAAATCAGAATGCAGAAAGTGAGAGATGAAGTGATGTATGTCGAGGAAAATCTCCTAAAGACAAATTTTGCCCCCGTTAACTAAAAGCGCACATGGAATTATGGACGTCTATAGCCCAAGATACAACGCTTCTTCCAAAGTCGATATTGCACTTTATATCAATTTTGAAGGTTGAACCAATATCTGAATATACTTTTCACTTTTCAATAGACAGAGAAAAGAGAATAATGAATATCCAGAATTGATTTGATATATTGAAAATTGAATCATAAGATACCTATATATAGATGTTGGAAACACATTCCCTCAAAAGACACGACTTTTATAAAGGATACAACTGTTGGGATTATGCTTTACAAAAAAGACATGTCTATTAAGATTTAATCATGTCTAAAAGTTACGATCCTTCACTCAAGTAGACACGACTATTTGTCTAAAAATATTCTAGAACATTCTGGAATATTCCAATCTCTAATTCCAACATTTCCTAGGTTAAGTGGTTACGTATAACATTAATTCCTCATTCACCCAAAATTGGTTTAGAAAAATTAATTAAAATATGATTTTCTACTACCGAAGCAGAATAAAATTAGAATCCAAAATCCAATAACTAATTAATAATTTCAGCTTAAACAATTGTCAAAGTGTTCAATGCCGATTTTCCAAACCAATTTCCAACATATCTCACCCTTTCCATATATATATATAAAAAAAGTGTTCCGTTTTAAATTAAAAGTAAAATAAGTAATTATTGTATAGTATAGAGCTGTAAGCTACTTCTTAATAAAGCTAAAGCGATATTGGTGCAGACGGCTCCAACCCTTCTTCTCTAATCCTTAACTTTTCCATGCATTTCACGCTCAAAAGATCATTTTTTGTAGCGCTATTTTCTTTTTCTATTCTATATTCTAAAGGTAAATATTTGAATTGGGTAACTTTCACTCTAGGTCCCCAACCTTTTAAATTTGTATCAATTTAGGCCCCATTCTTTTTTTGGGGCCTACTAAGCCCCAATCTTTCATTTATTATCGTGTTATATCCCCAATTTTTCAATTTTCACCATTAACCCCTATCAATATGACGGTTATACCCTTAGTTCTTTATTTCCATTATACGTCCTCAACCTTTCAATTTTTGTATAATTTTGTGCCTATTATTTTTTTGCACATATAAGACCTATAGTCTTTCATTTATTGTCACGTTACGTCTCTAATGACACCTTCCCTCCTCAACTTTCCTATTAAAATTACCATTATACCTTTAATTGTTTAAATAAAAATAAAAAATAAAGAACAATATAAAATAAAATCTCCACCCATCCTAACCCATAGTGATAATAAAAAAATCCGATCTACTCCAAACTTGATGAATACTTAATCCACGTAAAAAGAGTTTTCAATCCCGTAGTCACTGCAACAAATCGGATCGGATTTTTCGATTCATCACACGACAAAAAGAAAGGTTGGGGCCTATATACGCTCAAAAAATGATGGGAATAAAATTGTATAAGAATTGAAAGGTTGGAGACATATAACGGAAATAAAGAGATAAGGGTAAAATAGTCATTTTGATAGGAGTTAATACTGAAAAATTGAAAGATTGGGAACGAAAAGTGACGTTGAGGATATAATACGATAAAAAATGAAAGACAAGGGGCTTAGTAGGTCCAAAAAAATAGGGATATAATTGATACAAATTTGGAAGGTTGGGGACCTAAAGTGAAAATTACCCATTTGAATTTGGCTAAAAATCAATTTAAAATAAACTAGGTTGCAAAAAAATGTAAAATGTAAACTAATTTTTTAAAATAAATTTAACCAGAATGTAAAACCATGTATAAAAATGTCATTCACAATTCATTGGATGTGATGATTTTTTTTGAAACAAAATATGTTACATGTTAAATAATTTGTGTTATATGTGTAATAATATTTACTATGTGTTTAACTATCTATGCTATTGGGATTACAAGGTTCGTTAAGTGTGTAACAAGACATGTTAAATGCATAACAAATTATGTTATGTTTGCAATAATCTATGTTATTCCTTCCATCCCAAAAGATATTTCCCTTTTCTTTTTTTGAAAATCTCAAATTATATTCCCCTTTCATTTTGAGAGTTGTATTAAAATTTTCTTTTTCCTATCATAACCCTATTTAATGTTTTTGGAATTAACCACACTAAGAATATTGCTAGCTTAGTTATATGTGAACTAATCAATCTTTCATGAGAAAATAAGGGTGTTATAGAAATTATGTGGGTTAATTTTAATTTTTCATGTGCATTAATCACTTTTCCAGGGAGTATTAAATAATACGCGTTATAGGTGTAACAATGTTTTTTTTTTTGAGTAGAAATACCTAACTTTCATTAGAACCATCATCGGAAGAAACATCCAAAGCAATAGTCGGGGACAACCATGGGGGAGGACAATTTACAATGTAAGGGCTATTAAAACTTCTAGCATGATGAGCTAAGGAATGTGCAACACCATTCGCTCGTCGACTTATATGTTTTACCATGAAGTTACCAGAGCCTTTTAAAAGATCCTTACAATCATTAAGGAGTCCGAAGTGTGAGTTGTCCTCTGGTCATGTCAGTGCGTCGACTACCCCTTTTGAATCAAGCTCGATGATGAAGTTCGAAAGCCCCAGGCATAATAGCCAGCTCAACCCTTCTCGCAACCCCATCCCCTCTGCCTCTTTGACTTGAAATCTGGCCTCCAAATGTTGTATACGACCCCACTTGAACCCTCCCAATTCATCACAAATCACCATACCAAGACCCACGTAGCCATCTTCACTAAATAACGTTGCATCAATATTGCACTTCCACCAACCCGAAGGGGGTTTACACCACCGCATGGCCACTAAAGTGTCTTGTTTCATCCTCTCTTCTGGCCTTTGTGCCTCCTTCCAGTCATGTAAAAAATTTAGACCAGCACTAACCACCATGCTAGCAGGCTGATTTTGCCCATTCCAAAGCTTCTTGTTCCTGTGTTATAAGGCTTGTTGTGCATGGAACAAGTTAGTTATATCATGTGTCTATAAAAAAAAAAAGCATTAAAAAAAAGGTTATCAAGCTATGTTATTTGTGTAACAATCATTGTTATTAAACAACTTGTGTTATGAATGTAACAATGTGTGCTATGTGTGAACCAACGTATATTATGCCAATTACATGGTTCATTACGTGTAATAAGGTGTCAATTGTGTAATAAGCTATGTTATGTATGTAACCATTTATGTCATTATTAGTTTAACAAAATCTGTCAGCCTATATTACATATTAACAATTTATGTTATGTGAATTAAAAAGTATAAGATACTCTAGTTTAAAATTTTTTGGTTAATTTTTCGAGGTTATTGTATAACAATATTTGTTATGTGTAACAAAATATGTGTAATAATATTTGTTACTTGCGTAACAAGGTTTGGACCTTGTTACCCTTGTAACATTTTAAATTACATAAATTACATCGTGTAATACACAATGTTATATGAATTTAAAATACTGTAACATCATTTATTACATGAATTAAAATGAATAACGATTTGACTTTATGAATTTAAAAAGAAAAAAAAAGAAAAATTAAAAAAAAGAAGAAGAAGAGAGAAAAGAAAAAGGGGAAATAAGAGAAGAAATAATAAAGGAAAAAGGAAATAGAAAAGTAAAAATAAGAAAATAAATTAGAAAAAAATTCCTACTGGCGGGTCGCTGGAATCTAGCTAGTTGGAATCTGGCCGAATCTTAGATGCTGGCAACCAGGCATAATCTGGCCATGTTCCAACCATCGACGACTGCCAAAGTCTGGCCAGCAGGCAGGCAGGAAGGGTGGGTGGGGTGGTGTTAGGGGGGATAGGGTGGGCGTATTAAAAAAAATATTTATTAAAAAGAAAAAATAATAAAAATGTTAGAAAATTAAAAAATAACATAACTTGTTATAGTGTGTTAAACAGTTTAGGAAGTATCTATAGGCTTTTTTTTCCTTTTGTTTTTTAAATAAGAAACAAAGGTAAATGTAAAACTACCCCAATTAAAAAATGCCACAATTTGAAAGATATATGTTGAAATTTTAACTTAGTCTAGTGATAAGTTATTTACTTCACCTTATAGGATGCTAATGGTTCAATGGTTACTACTTTTATCACGGTTAATTTTTATTTTGAATGTAACGACCGACAATTTTCAGACATAAAAATTGGAATAATAATACTAATATGAAAAACTTGTCTCACGGAAAGGTATCGAAACATCTTGTACCCTGAGTAAATTTAAGTGCTAAATGCAATATATATATACACACACACTAGTGGTAGTACGCGCTACGCGCGAAACCCGTGTTTGTTTTTTCTTATAGTAGATTTAAAATTTAAAAAAAAAAGAATATCATGAGTATACTTGTTATGTTAAAATAGCTAAATTAAAGGCTACTAGAAAATTAGATAAATTAAAAATTAATAATAACGATCGATACATTTCCCGTTTATGATTAGTCGTGATAGTTTCAGAACTCAACATATTCTTGTCTATTTCACACAGAACTTTAGCCATATCTTAACATTCTATAGCATACTTAAAAGAATCAAATGAATTTCAAATATAAGCAAAAAGGACACCTAGTCAAGATGAGAACAAGAAAACTAAAAAGACTCGAGTTAAAGAGTTAAATAGCAACAAACAATTTCCAAATTGTCTGAACAGAGTTACAAAACTTTTCTGTGGACTCCTTTCTCTTGCTTCTAGTATTGTCAAGGCTACTATGAAAAAGCAATGCCATGAACAAGTCCAAGAACTAAACTTTGAGCATTGAAAGTAAGTTCTACTAAAACATTCTAGTGCTAATGCGTCAACATAGCAATAATGCAGTATGCCAAATCTTGAATTGAAGTAACACCTATGAACCTCCAAAATTCAATACAAAATGTACAAAACCTCAAAATGTTGATGATCAATTTTCTGTTCTTTCACAAAACTTTAGATTATGCAATAAATGGAAACACATTTGAGATTGCAAATTGAAACAGAAAAAACACATGCAAAAGCTTCTAGGTTCCAAACATTTCAATACAACAAGTAGAAAACATAAGACAATGATGTTTATCATTTAAACTTATTAATTAATCAATTTCAGCCATGAAATTTTGCGGAACGAACGAATACACGCAAGTGCTGTTCAATTTTCTGGTAGGTAGAATAAAGATCAGAAACATGCTGAAAAACAGAGGGAAAAGCGGAAGAAATATAGAAAATTTGCTCATCTAGATCCAACTATTTTATCGTTTAGTCTCCTAAATATGTTGCAAAAAATTAACTTGTAAACATACCTGACGGACTTAGTCAGATTTTAACATAAAGAATAAAATATATGTTTCTTTAAAAAAGTAATATAAAGAAGCAAAAAATTAACTTGTAAACTTACCTGAGGGACTTGGTCAGATTTTAATATAAAGAATGAAATATATGTTTCTTTAAAAAAGTAATATAAATACTTCAAAAGAAAAAAAAGTAATATAAAGAGTAAAAAATGAAGAGTTTGTCGGAGGATGTAAGAATTTTTCCTGTTTAAATTTAAAAATGTTACCTAAAAAGTGGAATGTGCTCTTTCACATTAAAGAGCGTCTTGGAGATGCTTTTATACAACTATTTTGCAATTTGGTTATTGACACAATCAAATTTAACCACACATAACTCCAGCTTTTTTTACTCCCAAAGTCTTAGAAGCAACTTAGGAATCATATTTTGTATTGTAGTCAATAGGAAAAAGAGACTAACAAGATTAGCATCTAGATCCTAATGGTGATCCAAATCTATTGATAGCCTAAGTACAAGTAAATGGGAAACAGTGATAGAGCACAAAACGGAATAACTTTTCGGAAAAACACAACATAAAAATTTTGAGAAAATTTTACCTAGCTGACCAAATATTAAAATCAGTCCAGCTGACCCAAAAAAAAGGGGGATATTTTTCTTTGGGGACATCGAAACCCAAAATTCATGTATTCATGAGGAAGCACTATCATTCAATATACTATTATTCAATATTCAATCGTTTCCCTCGATTGTATCATACCAAAAAAAAATGAGGACACCATACCATTCAATATACTATCATAACAGAATAACCACTTATATAAAGAATGATTATTTCCTCCCCTACAAATCCACAAACAATTCATCTGCCATATGTTGATGCAACAAAAAGCACTGTCTCTCTAATCCTTAAAACAATGTAAAAGCTTGTTTTAATCAACTATTGTCAGAAACACAATCGCATAACTTTTTCTTACAATATAAGCAAAAGAATGAAGCTTTCTGAAAGTACCCCTTTACGTACCATAAATAAATTATGAGTGCTCATTCCTGACTTTTACCATTAAGGGAAAATATTATTTATTTTAAACTTCATCACTTGTGAGTATATTGACTTGAAGTGCACTTTGTATGCTTAGACAAACATGATGAAAATATAAGCCAATATTCTTTCTTGTATAAATCAAACCACATATCCCCACAAACAAATTAAAAATTCAATATTTACACTCTCAAATTCAAGAAAGCACAAACCCATATTGGATTGGATTAAACTCTGCAATCCAATAGGCAACAGATTGAAAAAAGAAAGGGACAAAAAGAATACCCTGACTGCCATTTCAGTATAACCCAAGAATAGGTAAAAATCATTTCCATCTAAAAAGAAACCATATTAGTATTCCGGGCATGTATGAACAAATGAAAAAACCTACCAAAAACCACACACACAGAGGGCTCTGTAAGTACCCAAGAAACATTAATCAAGCAAAACACACCTCAGAAACCTAATAAAGCATCTAAATTAATTCTTGGAGAAGAAGAAAACGTAGGAGGTGTGATAATGTGTAAGGGTGGCTGTATCAGCGTGTGTTATACTGGGCAAAAATATTATAATTCAACTTAACCCTAAATCCAACTATTATAGTTTCAAAATATGTATAATTCAAGAAATTCAACTGAATCAACGGCATATCTTAGACATACAAATCTTTTCTCTATCAAAAAAATAGCACATGTTTACTTGCTAAAAAGCTTTAAAAAATTAAATTTTCAAGAAAACCCACAAAGCACACATAAAATTACAAGAAAAATCAAAACAGAAAAAAAACCAAGCAAAATTCGAAAGTGCTTGTGAATACCGGGGTACCTACAAAATTCCAGATCGAAAGAACCATGGAAGAAATTCAATAACAAAAATTGAGAAATAAAGGTACTTACCAAGCTGTGTCTTCACAGCAACCGTGGAACACTACTTTCCGGTTAAAATTTTCAGACTCAATTGTGTCAGTTTAAGCGAATGAAAGAGATGATAAGAAAGATAGGAAGGGAGACAGAACGTGAGAGAGAAAAAAAAAAAAAAAAAAAAACTGAACGAGTAAAATGGGAAATTGGTTGAAAAAAGATAGGGACAAAATGGTAAAGGCATTACTCTAAGGAACAATAATTTGTGAGAGGATGAACAGTGACACTTGAAAATCCATTTAAATATATGTTAGATATATGTGTGTGTAGAGTAACGAGGCGGTTGACTTGGTAACCACGTGCCTCCAAGGGGCCAACAAATGCATGGGGAAATAGGGGTTAACTAGTGAAGGAGACAAGTGTCTCTTTAGATCATTTCTAATGTACAGTCACAGTCACAAAATAAATTGATAATTGACAAAAAAAATATTTATTTGACACATTAAATGTTTGACATTGTCATGGAGAATGTCATGAGATGACATTCTCCATGACAATTTCAAACATTAATCTATCCAATCAAAAAATTTCTTACTTTTTCTTTTATTTTTTAAAATCTCTAATAATAACTTGATAAATATACAATATTGACATTGTTGTATTAGAAGATTTTTTAAATGTAATATCAATATTCTTTGACAAATATACACTTAAAACATTTCACCTTAACTTTACATTAAAGATACTCTTACGCAACGCATTTATGCAATTGATCGGAGGTACCTGTAAAAAGGGTGAAATCCTCACTTCTCGAGTACCCTAACCGCCATCTCTCTTCTCTCTCTAAAAATTACACCCTGGGTCCCTAATCTTCTAGCTTTTTCATATTGGTCCCTCAACAAGCAACTACTATTACTTTAGTTCTCCAATGATTGAAACCATATAAACTAGTCCCTCGACTATTAAACCCACCTATATGAGTCTCTCAACTATCAAACACTTCTATACCGTTCCTTCACCTATGGAAGTCATGTATACCGGTCCATCAGCTTCTATAATGTTATTTATTGGACTCTCAGAGTTACGACTTGGTTTTGGAGTTAGGAAGTATCGATACATAGCACAAATTAATTTCTGATTCCCATATGGAGTATAATATAATCACTATTGGAAGAGCTATGTCTAGGAAGCCTTGGAGAAACGGGAATAACAATTAGAGCAAAAGAATACTTGAGGTCTTCTTAGCATAAGCAAGTTTGGGAAAGTGATTTAGCCCTTGAATTGTGATATGGGACTTTAGAAAATTGTTAATTGCTTTGAGGATTATTTAAGAATATGATTTTGTAAGAAAACAGTATCCCGCCATAGGTGTTGATACCTCTATAGTATTGGATTACACTCCTCCACATTAAAAATTTGTCATATTCGGATAGATTATGAGGAGTTAATAATTGTTTGGGATTTTTAGAGGACAAAGGCAATAAGGGGCAAGTTCTTTATATTTACGGATATTAAGGATTAGTTATTCAAGTTTAGTAAAGAAAGGAATTTGGGAAACTTGAATTGATTTTGGTGTCCACCACAATGTTTTAAGTTGTGCTATTAAACGAAAGCACATACAAACATTCTAACAAAATTGACACATAATACAATCTTATTTTTAACACATCACATTATTTTTATATCAATACTAATCACATAAGACACAGGTCAATTTCATCACTCTTTTTGTCTATTTTTTTGTCTAACTAAAATTATTCTAATGTTTTTGTTTGCTTCCTTGCCATGTGTCTTCTCATGATTTCAGGTTGCATCGCTTGGAAGGGTTAGGGATGCATAACGAGTTGGCCGGCTAGAGTAGCCCGTTGTTTGACCCATAAAATGCCTAAGCCGAGCCGGCTCGTGGCTCATTTAAGCCGAGCCAGCTTGTGGCTCATTTAAGACGAGCCCGGGACCAAGTCGAGCCCCAAATTCAGGGGCAAGCCTGAGCTGGGCAGGCCCGTTTGGCTAGTTGGGCTAAAATGGGCAGGCCAGTAATTACGGGTCAAAACCCGCTGGTCCTTTAAGACCCATGTCAAACGTAGGTAGGAAAAAAAATTTTAACTAAGATAGGAAAAAATTTAAAAGGAAAGCCGAGCCGGCCTTGCCAGCCCAGCTCGGCTCAGAAAAGGCCCGAGCTAAAGCTGGGGTCGAGCCTCAATTTGCCGAGGGAGCCGAGCCAGGCTTTGGCTTGGGCTTTTTAGGCTCAGGGTCAAAAAAGCCCGAGGCGAGCTCGAGCCCAAATCTAGTCGAGTCAAGCTGAGCCGATGAAGAGCATGGATCCCGATCTTTATGGATTATGACCATTATTATATATTGATATTATGTTTAATTATTAAGAGCTCTTCTTTTTTAGAACATACCCTTGTTAATGGATTGGGCTTAGGGATGTAAATAAGTTGAGCTGAATCGAGCCGAGTCGAGCCGAGCCAGCTCGAGAGTTTAAAATCTCGGATCGATCTCGGCTTGAGCTTTTTTGTCTCAGGCCAAAGAAAGCCCAATTCGAGCCCGGCTTGAGCTTTAACTCGAGCTTTTTCTGAGTCGAGCCGAGCCATTTTGTTAAGAAAATATTAAAAAGTCATTTTTCCTCAATAAAATTTGTTAAGCCCATAAATACGAGCCGGCCCACACGGGCCAAATGAGCTCTATCAACCGGCTAGACTTGAGCCTTGCGTCAATTTTGAGGCTCGGTCGATGGGCCACGAGCCGCCTAGGCTTGGGTTATTTACAGCCCGAACCATAGGCCGCCTAAGCCAACCAGCTCGTTATGCATTCCTAATTAGGCCCTACTGTTACTTGTATCAGGTGCATCGCCTATTTATTGATCTAAGCATAATCAAATCATTTTTTTCTAAATTTTTTTTTTGTTGGGGTTGGGGGGGTGTTGGGACGAAGTGCAGGTAATACCAATAAAGCATCGTGTGGGTTTTGCCCCTCCACCTCATCCTTGCTAGTGGGGTTTAGATTCCCCTACCTTTTTATTATATTAAAAGAAGGGGGATGTAAACCTTACCTCCGAAAGCACAGCCACATTTACTAATTTTTACATTTACTAACGAAAATAACTTTTTGTTTTTAAATTTTGAGTTGAATTATTTTGTTAAAAGTAATATACAAGATTACAGTTGTGTATACTCCATCCATCTGATAAAAATAAGCTCATTTTCCTTTCTTATTTATTTCAAGTTATAGCACACTTGCTTTATTAGGACTGTACCTATTTTTCATTTTCCTAACCGAGCCTTACTTAACATACATTGTTATATTAACTAATATAAATTGGAGTATTTTAGGACAAAGGAAGTAATATTTTTAAAAAATAATAAAAGTGTAAAGCTATAAAAAGTTGTAAAAATTTTAGAAGATCTTTTAATCAAAATCTATAGGAATTTCCAGAAGTGTCAATAAATCGATAAAAATTATATAATATTCTATATTTATTTATCTATATTTAAAAAGGGTTTATAAAAGTTCTCAAGCAAGGGCGGATCTAGGATTTATTAGGTTGGGGGCCTTTAAAATTTTTTTTTTCCTACAGTAGGTTTCGCTCATACAAGAAAAACAAATAGGAAAATAATATGAATTTAGCAAACTTTATATCAATATATAAATCTAGTCACTAATTAGGATAAAAGACAAGAATAAGACATATTATCAAAAATGTGAAACTTGAAAATTTTACATATATTACTTTAGTTGAATTCTTCGATTCCCCAAAAGATCAAATTTGTCAATAAGCAGGTCTATATCAAGAGCATGAGCAATCTCCCTCTCAATGTAGATAACCATGGTATTTGCCAGAGAGTCATTCCCTATTTTATTGCGAAGGGATGTCATGAAAATATACTCTTTCCATAGAAAATTAAACATAAAGCCCGAATTCATAAGCTCATCATGTAGCTGAAAAAATGTAAAATTCATATTTCAATTTAACTACCGAAACAATTAAACACAAATCATTACATAGAAAATAGAATCATAAATTCCAAATAAGTATTAAAAAAAGGAGTAAAACTCACAATATTTTCAAACAATCGCGTAGAACAAGTAAGAAGTTGATAGTTGAAGAGTTGGAGTCGTCTTTTTGTACCCAATTTGAATTCTTGTCAAGCAATCGTAAGAATTAATAAGTTGAACTGTATGTAAGAATTTGAATAGTCTTCAATTCACGTCTTGAAGTTGAACCCAATTTGATTTAATTCACATATTGTAATTACCACCTAATGTAAACTAATGGAACCACCTAATGTAAACTAATGGAATAATAATCAAGAATCCTTTGTAACATTACTTTGATATTTAGAAATTAGTATTAATGATTTGTAAAAATAGTGGCCAAATAAATTGGTTTACAAAAAGACCGATATAAAAAACACCAGAGTTGATGATCACAAGAAAAAGAAAAGGTTATTTATATTCCAACGTGACTAAGTAAAGAAAATTGGGTCCACAAAGTCGTCACTCGATTCCCCGAAATTTGTTGACCCCAACTAAGGTCGCATTTATGAGTGGGCGTCGAGGCAATACCGGGCCATTTAGGGCGGTGAATTTTGAGAACGCCTCAGCTTCACTGTGCATCACTCCCTTTGACAATATCCAGAAATGGAAGCATTCAATTTGTAGTTTTCTTTAGTCAATTTTAGCCCAAATTTGCATTGGCCTCTGCGACTCTTTCAATGTGGGCACCTTCCTTCACTATATATATTGACTATACTAGAGTGGTCCCAACATTTTCTTTTCTTTTTTGTTTTCAACCTTCTTGTTAATTCCACACAATTAATTTTTCTACGTGATGACTTTAGCGCCTTTAAACATTATCTCATGTACATCATTATATTTTAAAATTTTGGATTAAATTTTACACAAATTTTCAACTTCAGTTCTATTGTTTTTTCAATGGATCCATACTATGCAACATAAAATAAGATTTACATGACTTCGATAAAAATTAAAGAGTAAATTTACATTATATAATTGATTAATGCAAAAAATAGCTATCTTTAGACGTTATTATGTTACTAGTCTTTACTTTGGCTTTTTAAGTACTTTCATCTTCACCTCTGTGTTTTTTCCTTGTTGGAAATTTCACCCTTGACATTCATTTGTGTAAGCGTTCTCCAGTTGAAAAGGGTACTTTTAATCCTTTCACAATTCAACTCTAAAAGGGTTAATTATTTCAAATGTCACCAAACTTTTACTCTAATTGTAACTCGATTACTCAACTTAATTACTTGCAATAAAGACATTCTCAATATGGTAAGTGATTTATCTTTTTGGGACGAACAAAAAAAGTATGATGAACTATCTTTGTAGGATGAGGTATAAAATTGAAAGAAAAAAGGGATAGGCAAAGTGTTAGATTTAAGACTGAACTTACGTTATTCTAAGAATGAGTATCATGCTCACGTATCACCCGTTAAATTTTGGTGCTAATAATATCTATTTCATATATCAATTACTAGCATGTATCAATTTATTTTTGTATTCTATCTAGGGTAATGGCAGAGCCAGACACTATTGCAGGGGGGCTAGAAGAGTGAGGCGTATAGTACACACGGCTTAATAATCATATATATATATATATATATATTTACAGGCTAAATTTTTTTTCCCCAATTTGGAGAGTGACAGGCCCACCATGGCCCCCTAGCTACGCCATTGATCTAGGTTGTAGTTAACTCATCCGTGTTAGGTGAGGTGGTATCATGATTAGAGGTCTAACTCTAAACTCGGAGCCCTATCTGATTTAATAGCCGGATGAGTTAACACATTGCTTCTTTCATAAATTGGCTACATCCTCTTCATGCATTTACTATTTTTGAATTATTATTGTTTTTGAAATCTTTTTCTCTTTTACTGTTTTATGTTTCGTTTTCTTTAATTGAAATAATATATTTTTCTCTCGTTACGTGTTTCCGCTGCATCATCCACATGATCGGTTAATAAATGGAGATGCTCTTAAAGCCTTGCCATGGAAGGAAAGGCAACTAATATTGAACCTTGTCATTGACATAATGTACTGCTTACATAAGAAAGTTCATTTATTTCTAAAATCAGCAAATGTTTACTAATTATAATTCTCTTATTAAGAGAAATTCAGGCTTATTGGCAATAAATGAACTTTCTTATTTATCGGTAGTACAAGGATCTAATTACCTCTAGATTTTCTTAGATTTTCTCTTTTCAAAAAAAAAAAAAAAAGAAAACCTCTAGATTTTCTTAAATTGAATCAAACTATTAGTTTCCAAATTGTATTTTGTTTTGGGCTTTGAACAAATGTCGTAATAATTAGATATACTCAGGTCCGGTTTTGAACTATAATTACTTCTCTCCTCCTCTCTCCCTCCTTCCCTCCCCCCTTCTCTTTATATATATATATATATATGTATAAATGTATAGATGTGTGTGTATATATATATAAAGTATATCGCTTTAAATTAAAAGTAAAATAACTAACACGTATTCTATAGGCTACTTAATAAAGTGGCTACTTAATAAAGTTCAAGCGATATTGTTGCAGATGGCCCCAACCCTTCCTCTCTATGCTATTTTTGCTCTTCAACTATTACTCGCATAAATTAATCCTTAACTTTTGCATGCATTTCGTGCTCAAATGATCGTTTTTTAAGGGTACTATTTTCTTTTTCTATTCGACATTATATATATTATAGAAGTAAATATTCTCAATTATTACTTTGAATTTGGCTAAGAATCAATTGTAAAATAAACTAATTTTTTAAAATACATTTAACCTGAATGTAAAACCACGTATAAAACACATCTTTCACAATTCGTGAAGTCTTTTTTTTTTTTTTTTTGTGGAAGGATTAAGTTAGAACTTCTAATTTCCCAAAGGTAAAACAAATCATCATGATGTCAGCGGCTGCGGTTTTAGGGAGAGTCGACTCGCTCCCCAACAATAATTTTTTACGTCCACCTCGCCGTGCTACTTTCCAAAAATCAGGATGGTTCAGGTCGGAATTTCAACCCACTTAGCTACATATTTAATTTTTTTATTTTTTTATTTCTCCAAATTTTTTTTTGTAATTCTAATTTTAATTTGAATGGAACCGGGGGGGGGGGGTGAATTGGGTTGAGTTTAGGAATAAAAAGTCAAGTTTAGGGACCATTTACAGAAAAATATAAGAACAATATAGTGTCAGTACTTGTGATCGTAGTCAATCTAAACGTCAGAATCTAATTTGTTATTTAATTACACGTGAACTGGCGATGATCCAACCGTACAGATACACAGTTGAAAAATCTGGTTGAATAATTTTAATTTACAAGTAATAAAGAAGAAGAAAAAAGGACTAGGCAAGTCTCCCGTCAAAATCCCCCCACACTAATTGTGTATCTGGTCTTCATTTCCTAGTCACGACTTCCCTTTTTATTGCCGAGTCATTTGCTCAATTAGAAGCCTTCCCACTTCCTACACCCCTTCTCTCGCCCCTATCTGTTTTCTCTTGATATATGGCCAATCCCACTCCACTTCATCACATCTCTACTTATAATTCTTACCCTCACCACCACCACCACCGCCACCACCTCCGCCACCTCCACCACCTTGAACCCACTTTGTCTCTTTCGACATCGATGGAGCAATTCCCTGTTAACCTATTGCCCTCTGATGAGAAGAGAAAGGTCATCAATGAAATGGATTTCTTCGCCGACAAGAAAGATGACGACGAGTCGAAAACAGCCACCGGCGATGACGATGACCCCAAAGGAAAGGATTTGAGGGCACCCACAGAATTGGATTTCAATGTAAATGTAAGATGTTTCTACTGTTTTTTCTTTAATACTCAGTCAATTTGGATTAATTTTTGGGTTTCATCAATTTTGTTGAATTCTTGTTGTGCATAGACTGGTTTGCATCTTCTCACTGCCAACACTAGTAGTGAGCAGTCCATAGTGGATGATGGGATTTCTTCCAACTCCGAAGATAAAAGAGTGAAAAATGAGGTGAGATTATATGTTTTCGTGCGTCTCGATATTCTGATACACAGTACTGGACATGATTGAAAAGCATTGATGATTAATAAAACTTTTGGATACTTTCAAAGTGCTTATTGATGCCGATCTCTCAACATGATTGAACAGTATTGATGATGACTAATAAATGTCAATGGATTTAGATGGTTGCCCTTCAAGCCGAAGTCGAGAGAGTGAACTCCGAAAATCGCCATCTAAAGGACTCCCTCAATCAGATGACAAATAACTATAACACACTTCAGATGCATCTGGTGACACTGGTGCAACAACAAGAAAGAGATCATCAGAGGACTCATGATAATAATAACAATAATAATGGGGTAACAGAAGAACATGGAGGAAAAGCACTGGATGATAAGAACAATCAACACCAGAATGGTAATGGATTTGTGGTGCCTAGACAATTCATGGACCTTGGACTAGCCGCCGAGACGGATGAGGCCTCGTTGTCGTCATCCGAGGGCCGGAGCGGCCGGGACCCATCACGATCTCCAGTCAATAATATCGATGGATTGTCAAAGGAAAGCGGCCGAGATGAAAGCTTGGAAAAGGGGTCTCAGGGTTGGGGTCCTAATAAGATTCCTAGACTCAACCATTCTCCGAAAAGCGTCGACCAAGCTGCTGAGGCAACCATGAGGAAGGCCCGAGTCTCAGTTAGGGCCCGATCAGAGGCTCCAATGGTACAACTATTTGATTTGCTAGATATATTTTGTAACAAACTCAATCTTATTCTCAATAAATCTAAGATTGGAGATATATGATTGAAATTTGGGTCAATTTTCAGATCACGGATGGATGTCAATGGCGGAAGTATGGGCAGAAAATGGCAAAGGGGAACCCGTGCCCGCGGGCATATTATCGGTGCACCATGGCTGCTGGTTGTCCGGTTAGGAAACAAGTATGTTTCTATTTACATTTAACGCTTGACCAACTAATAAACTTGAATAATTATTGTCAATGAATGATTTTAATTACTTCCACACACAAGCATGCACTTTATTTTCAAGAAGCATTATTATTGATTGTTGGACAAAATTTTAAATAAATTTTAGTGATCTATCTATTTTTTAATTCATAATGTTTAAAATAATTAGTTCATTAAATGAGGGTTTCTTAGTTTGGTTCAAAGATTAGATATGTTTAAAAAGAGAAAAGTAGGTCAAAAAGCAATTTGTTAGCTCGTCATGTCTAGCTAATTGCAAGTTTAACATGCTAAACATGCTATAAGAGTAACGTCAGTTACTATACCGGGAACCATCTACATTGGGTTATCAGATAACAGTGAAATATGACGTAAGGGCTTATTTCTTACATGCATGTTAGGTATGCAATACTTGATTGTAAAATAGATTAAAATTTGACTCGATTTCTTGTTAACATCGCTCTGACAGGTACAAAGATGTGCGGAGGATAGAACTATCCTAATAACAACTTACGAAGGCAATCACAACCACCCATTGCCTCCCGCAGCCATGGCGATGGCATCAACTACATCTTCGGCCGCAAGAATGCTACTCTCGGGTTCAATGCCGAGTGCTGACGGCCTAATAAACTCGAATTTCCTTGCCCGAACCCTCTTCCCTTGCTCCTCAAGCATGGCCACCATATCTGCTTCGGCGCCTTTTCCTACTGTTACATTGGATCTTACTCAAACACCAAATCCCCTACAATTCCCAAGATCTCAAAACAATTTCCAAATCCCATTCCCTAATGCCAACCACAACTTTTCGAGCAATCCGGCAGCACTTTTACCTCAAATCTTCGGCCAGGCATTGTATAACCAGTCCAAATTTTCGGGCCTACAAATGTCACAAGAAACCGAAAGTTCCCACCAGGCCGGTGCTTCTCTTCCGGCCACGATGCACCAAGGACAGCAAAACCAATTAGCTGATACAATGAATGCACTTGCTTCGGATCCAAATTTTACTGCAGCATTGGCAGCTGCCATTACCTCTCTTATCGGAAATTCTCATCCGAATAATGGAAATAACAACGCCACAAACGTCGCCACCACCACGAGCAACAACAATGGGAGCGTCACGACTAGCAACAATAATAGCAATGGCAACAACAAAATCACCAGCTCAGGCTTTCCAGTGAACTGAATACCATTCGGTATTGTTTCACTTCTTTTCTTGATTTGCTTTTTTGGGTTTTTTTTTTCCCTTCTTTTTTTTTTTTAATTTTTTATCCTCATTTACTCCAAAATATTGTCGAAAAACCGAAACCATACATGGAGTGAGCAAGCATAGAGATAATTTTATTGTTCTTTCTTGGTTTTAATAATGTAATGATAATCCAAGCTGTCAGTCAATGTAAAAAAAAATGTTGGAAAAAAAATAGAAAAATGAAGAATACAGGATTATTTTTTTGTACGGAGCCGGGGATATTTGAGGATAAACGTGTATATATTTTGTGATATGGCTGAATTTATCGAAGTTTTTTTTGGATTCTTGTGTAAGTCAAGCCCAAAGTCTAAGCAGAAAGTGACAGACGTTGAAAGAAATTAAAGGGTTGAAATATTCGACACTTTGAAGCATTCACTTCTTGTATTTAAGAGCTTTTCATATGACAGCCAAAAAAGAAGTCAACAAAACCATCTTTAAGTTAGAAAATGAGTAGATTGTATGACACGGAATGACTCGAGTTGTGCGCATCTAGAAAGCAGGTTTTTAAAACTGCAAAGCATGACGAAACTTTGACGTAGATAATTAGTAAGTTTTAAGAATTTTCTATCATAAGGGGGCTTAATATCAAGTGTTGTTACATTTAACTATTTACGTAAATAATAAAGTAGGATTTTAATAATTGTTAAGTGTCATGTAAACATGCTAAATATAGCTATTGATTTTTAGCATATTGATGGTGATAAATTAACCATTACAATCCAACTTAAGTTAAAAGTGGACATAGCTAAATTAATTCAATCTATAACTAATATAAAAAAATAAAGAAAGTAACAATGAATGGACATATATGTTTTTTAAAATTATTGTTAACTTTAACAAGCTGTTAAAAAGATTCCTTTAATAACTTCATTAACACCAACAATTTAATTACATTTTTAATTCACTAACAACTTAATTCATTAATAATAACTTGATTTAGCACCACTAATGTGGATACTCTAAGCATAATGCAACTAGAAGAGAAGTGGGAGCTGCATGGGCCATGGCCCCAATGATTTTTTCCCTCAATTGAGGTTTCTTCATTTATTTAAATATTTTCTCAAGGCAAAACTTGTTTCAGTTAAAATTCGGTTTAAATTGTTAAGTTATTCAATAATTACAGTATGGATTTTATTCACTTTGAAATTTCGCATTTTGAAACGGTTATCATTTTTCATAATATATATACACATATATATAAGTTTACTACACTTAACTTCATAAAATTATTTCAATTAAAAACAAATTATTATATTTTTTATGGAATTATTATTTTTATTCATTCATGTTTTGTTTGTTAAAAAAATAAATTCAAGTTGTGCCCTACTGAATAAACAACCTGCCTATGCAACTATATAGAAAGAGGAGAGGCGGGGCCTCTCTCTCTCTCTCTCTCTTTTATTGCTCTAGGAAATTGTAGGGAAGAAGAATTGAACTCTGGTTAAAGATATGTTAAACCGACTCGGATGTCATAAATTACACTAGTCTTAGTATTTTTCTTTTCTTTTCTTATTATTATTATTTTTTTGATATTATGTTTTACTAGGTTTATTTTGTTGGAAATAATGTGTAAGGCCCAATTGTTGGACCGGGTTTGAACATGAAGGACCAATTAAGTCTATAAGACTAATTGGGTCGGGCCATGCATGGGCTTCAGAATCCTAATCTAATTAGGGTTACGCAAGGATTTCGTAAGAAATCTATAAATAGAGCGTCTTAAAGTCTCAGGTTACTACGACGTTCACATGGACATTATGTATTAACTTGTTAGCACAGGAAAATACAGAAACCGTAATCCATGCTATGAAAAGTTCATGTTCTTGGATTGTTCTTACTGTGTGGATTACTGTTAGAGACTAGACGCTTGGATAGCTATGGTGCGATCAGATATACCATTAACTTTGTTGTTTTGTTTTAGGTAATTTTCTGATCACGAATTCCATCTAAGAGCAAGTTTGATCTTGGTATAGAAATTGTAGTTTTATTTCCACTGTGCATGTTGTATATAATATCTAATAATGGTATTAGATACACTGTGCTTCTTGTTGGGTTTCGTTATTAATTGTGATACATGACAATAATTGTTATGGTATGTTGATATCAATTTGATTCGGGTAATTGACATATATTGTTTGTGAAACAATTTCTTTTCAAATATGATTTGAAAAGCTGAATTAAAAAAAAAAAAAAGTAGACGGTATCGGCTGCTACTGTGGCAGCTTCCCACTACAAGGAATTGTTTTGGAGGTATAGCGCAGTAGTTGCTGGCCTCTACAACTACAATAGTATCAGTTGTAGCGTCGCAACATTGTAGCAGCAACCTGCTACTATTCACAACAGCACCAAAAGCAGCGTCTGCCTTTAGGTAAGTGCTATCCCTTTAGCGGCGGCTAGGTTTGGAACCCTAGCCACTACTAATGATTCTTGGAGATAGGGGCTGTTGTGTAATTTCTAAAATTGCACCGCAAGGCCCCTTGTTTCAGGAGAATTTAGGGAAGCCCATGCAACTTCAAAAATTACAAAGACAGTCCCCCTAAGTTTTGAAAACTTAGAATTTGGTCCCTGAATTTTTAAAATTTTAGAATCAATCTTTTTTTTTTTTCAAAATTGACAAATTGGTCTGTAGGATTTGAGTTTCAACTTAAAAGTTTTGTAAAATTTTAGAATTCATCAATTGGGTCAAAATTTAAATTTTATAAAATTTGTTTTTGCCAAAAACTATTTATTTGGATAAAAGATAAATTTTTACTTAATTATATATGGACTATAGCAAGCCACTAGGAGCTCGAATTCTTCACTTTTATGAGACAATGAAAAATTTTGATTTTATCAAAAATGAAGTTGAGCTATATGTGTACAAGAAAGCTAGTGGGAGTAAAGTTGTGTTTCTAGTTTTGTATTTGGATGACATATTGCTATTAGGAAAACTACATCCCTATGCTGAAATCAGTAAAGTCCTGGTTGTTAGCTAACTTCTCCACGAAGGATTTGGGAGAGACAATATATGCTCTTAGGATTAAGATCTATAGAGATAGATCTAAAAGATTGCTTGGCCTAACCCAATCCATGTACATAGACAAAACCTTGAGAAGATTTAAAATAAAAGAGTCCAAGGGAGGACTCTTTTCCATAGGGCATAGGATTAATCTCTCCAAAGATATGTGTCCAAAGACACAAGATGAGAGAGATCGCATGGATAGGATTCCTTATGCTTCAGCAATATCATCTATTATATATGTGATGATATGTACAAGACTAGCAGTTTCTTATGCTTTGAGTGTCACAAGCAGGTTCCAAGCGAACCCTGGAGAGAAACATTGGAGAGCAATTACGAGCACTCTTAAATACTTGAGACTAAGGATGTGTTCTTGATATATGGAGGAAATAATAATGAACTATGAGTTCAAGGGTGCATTGATAAAGATAATTGTAAATCCCAATCTGATTATGTGTTTACTTTTAATAGTGGTGCTATGAGTTGGAAAAGTTCCAAACAAACAACGATCGAAGATTCAACAATGGAAGCCCAATACATAGCTGCTTCAGAAGTAGCGAAGCATGTAGTTGGATCAAGAAGTTCATCGCTAAACTTGGAGTGATTCGTAGCATAGTTGACCTAATATCTTTGCATTATGACAACAATAGAGTCATCGCGCAAGCGAAGGAACCCAGAGCTCATCAACAGTCCAAGCATGTATGAAGGCGATATCATTTCATTAGGGAGATTGTACAAAGAAATCACACAAAGATAGAACAAGTCCCTACAGACGATAATGTTGTAGATCTATTGACAAAGACGTTGTCACAAGACAAGCATGATAGTTATGCTATGTATATGATTATTAGATATATGAATGATTAGATCTAGTTTGTATAGATTTTAGAATTATACTATTTTGAAAGATATTTTGAGTATAAACACTTATTCATAGATGCTTTTTAATAGCAGATCGATTATTTTCATAAGTATTATTATCTTATCATTAAAATAATAGAGTTCGTAGAATAAGACTGGAATAATTCATTAATCACAATGGGTTGTGATTGTAAGATGCGTGTTATCACTTATTCTTAAAATATCCCTAATCGAGGTGATTATAGGATACTGATACTGTTGTTACAGATAGACTAGCATGTGTTTTATTTCTTCCTTATCAAGAAAGTAACTGATCTTACAAGTTAGAATGTGGAAACATTCGAATGAAAACATGGATGCTTTATTAGTAGAACATGTATTGGATGACCCACCTAGAGATACCACATGGATATCCTAGCGTCATGGTTGATCTCTAATGGATGGTTGTGGAATTGGTCCTTTGACTTGAGAATATCATAGAATCTTATGTGATTATTGTTACACTTAGGCAGACATTAGATGAGACTCTAGTCATGAGTTATCAAGAAAATATCGCACAGGCATAATGAAAGTTGCATGAAGGTTCTGAGTATTAAAGATGAAGGTTCATCACTCTTGGATATTAAGAGACCACAATCTGCTTTTCGCTACTTGAGTTTATGGAAATCCTTAGCTAAGGTGTGATTGCGAGTTGAAAGGAATTTCAATCATGATCATAAGTTTATCAATGTCAAATCTACGCGAATAACATAATTGGTTGAAATGGGATTGATGCATATCCATGTTTCTTAACCAATTAGGTTATATTGATAAAGAGATTATATTTCCACAGTAACTGTACATGGAAAGGTCTTGTCATACCACATGACATCCAGTCACATGGATTGCTTTGACACATTGCTAGATGTCAATCTTGGATGGCGTCGTGAACTGATAGATCTAGGTGAATCGATGATAAATTAAATAGAGATTTTTGTTTGTTTTAGTCTAGTTGGATTAGAATAATAGTATTATGATGTTTGGAATAATCAGTGGAAGCTTAATGGGTTACACACAAAAGGCAAGAATCAGAGTCTTATAATTGGACTATGTTCAAGTGGGAGATTGTTAGAATTAATGTACAAGGCTCAATTGTTGAACCGAGTTTGTACATCACAGACCGATTTAGTTAATAAGATTAATTTGGTCACACCGTGCATTGGCTCTAGAATCCTAATCTGATGGGGGTTGTGAAAGGGTTTTGTAAGAAATCTATAAATAGAGCACCTTAGGTTCTCAGATTACGATGACATCCATAAGCACATTCTGTATTAACTTGCTAGCACAATATAATATATAAAACTAATCCCTACTACGAAAAGTTCGTGTTCTTCGATTGTTCTTGCTGTGTGGAGTATTGTTAGAGGCTGGATGCTTAGACAGCTATGGTATGATCAGATATATAATTGACTCTAGGTAATTTTCTGATCACAAATTCCATCTAAGAGCAAGTTTGATCCTGGTATTGGAATTGTAGTTTTATTTCCACTGTGCATG
This sequence comes from Nyctanthes arbor-tristis, assembly GCA_963692815.1. NCBI lineage: Eukaryota > Viridiplantae > Streptophyta > Magnoliopsida > Lamiales > Oleaceae > Nyctanthes > Nyctanthes arbor-tristis. Next base: position 174,365 of record CAVNYN010219591.1, read on the forward strand.
TTGTCTACAATTTCTAACTTATTTCTTTTTTTTTTTTTTTTACTTGGTTTTATTTCTCATTATATTAATGATTTTATTTAATGGGAAAATATATATACACTATATATATTTTTGTCCCAATAAATTTCATTGCATTGTTCTGAACATTTTATTAATTTTTATATCCTGTTTCGTAATGATGGTTACCATTTAAAATGTTTTATTTGTATGCTTTAAAATCGTAAGGAAATATGTAATTTATTTTTATAGATTTTGCTTTTTTAATTATTTAAAACATTTAGGTGGTTCTCAAACCAAATTTTTTAGAAGAAAATCATTGTTAGATAAAAAATCTGATAATCTATAGAAGATTGAGGATAAAAGACAATGAAAAAAGTTAATGTTTTAATCTCAAAACATGAAAAGATAGAGAATATTGAATGCAATTAGAGTGTGATGTATATTTAGTAAAAAACATAGTGTCAATATAACTACCATTATTTTATATGTAAAAGTGACATAAATAAGTGACATACTCATGTGACACAATTCTATTGGCTGTTGATCACATGGATATTTTTTCATCATCTAATAGAATTGTAACACATCTACAATGTCACTTATTCAGCTTACAATTTCATGTCTCCTAATTAACAATTTGCTAATGAAAGTGAATAGCAATTGTAGATATTTCAAAATATATAACTGAAATGTGATTAATGAATAACGTTTAAAAACTTCTCAGAGGTTCTATTACAAAACTTTTAGAACACGTGTCGGTTTCTCATGTGCACCATACGGAAGAACTAACATGCCTGGAACCTGGCAGTGGATTCTCTCATGTGGTGCACATGGAAGACCTACACGTGTCTTGAGGGTTTTGTAACAAAACTTTCGAGAGGGTTTTGGACATTATCATGTAATTAATTAACTAATTTTGTTTCTTAACAGAAACATTGTAAATAAGTCTATTTCCAAGCCTAACTTTGTACGTGTGGTTGGTGCCAAGGGAAGAAAAGGTAGTGAAAATAGAGGTTTGTTAATTGACTCAATTACCTAAGGACTAGGGGTCAAATAATTCCATTTAGATTTTGGAAGAAGAGTAAGCCTGGCTCTTATTATTTACAGTAAGGAGATATTATGGTCAAAGACCTAATAAGGGAGTACTACCAAAGCCAAGTAACTTGGCTTTTATTATCGAAGTCCTTTACCAATATTCAATAGTCAAAAGTTTGTTTTCTTAGCCCCCCCCCCCAAAAAAAGGAGTTCGTTGGTAAATAATAAAGATTCGTCGTTCATGGGTTCAGACTGCAGTTGATATTAGAGTTTTATTGAAAACAGAGACTTGATATATATAGCTAGACGAACATTGAATAACAATAATGAAATTTGCAAGGATGAAGAAAATACAGCATCTGGTGGAACCCTATATAGCATGGAGTTTAGGAAGGGGACATTGTTCCTTCTAGTTTGATCAGTGGATGATCACAGGTCTCTTAAGGAAACTCGACACTTTGATATTCATATTACTTTACTTAATTCTAAAGTGACTAATTTCCTTTCTGCAAACAAATGGGATGAACTGAATTGAGAAGCTATGAACTGAATTGAGAAGCTTGTTGCCTTAATAGATTGTTCAAGCTGTGAAGAGCATCCTTGTGGCTGAGGAAGATAAAATATTTTGGAATTTAGAAAATTTAGCTATGTTTTCCACATCTTATTGTCTGAATCTGATTAAACAATGCAAAAGTAGGCAGATGTGGTGTTCACTAATATGGGATAAAGCTTTACTGCGCAAAATGTTAGTATTCAATTAGAGACTGCAAAATGACTAGATTCCTGTAGATTCTATGCTAAAGAGCAGGTTTCACATTTGCTTTGCTTCTAAATGCC
>CAVNYN010219592.1:0-30865 GCA_963692815.1 Nyctanthes arbor-tristis
AAGAAAGTAGCATGGTTTTAGAATAATAATTGTTAGATGAATAATAATTATAATGATAAACAAAATATCAACATGGCGAAATTTGTCATCCAAACTTGATATATTAATAGATATATTTGAAATTAGTTATTGCTTTTTATTTTATATATACATATTCAAAATTTTTGCAAGATAGCGAGTTCAATAATTTTTGCAAATATTTGATGAACATTTTCCTTTTTATAAATAATAGTAACTTGTTTTTTAAAATCAACTAACTAATTTAATATTACTAATTAACAGTTTAATATTGCATATTGGTGGGCATGTACCCGTAGACATTCGATACCAGTTTAGATAAAAGGTTTTATACCAAAATCATATACACCCAACATACCTGTTTAACTGAATAAAACCCTCTTTTATTCTATGCAAATACTCATAACCCATTGATATTTTAATGTAATAAATAAACAGTATAAACCTTTAAAAAGTAGCATAGTTTTAGAATAATTATTTATATCATGATACCTGACTTGTATTAACTTGACACTCGTTCGGATTAACTCTTCATTTGTTTTGTTTGCAACTCTCAATTAAACAATTCAATAGAAGATAGACATTAAAATTTTGTGGCTGACATTTCAGATAAATTGTGAAATTATAGCTTGTCAGAGATGAAATTATAGGGATTGTCAATGATTCCAAAAATAAAATTTAAATTGTGTGAGAATGAGTGGTTAAAATTTTTGTAATACAATCAAGTCTTGTGAATATATGTGCAATTGATAATTTCACCAAATTCTAGTTATAAATAAAAATAGTTTGGGAACATAGGCTTAACTTCCAACGTGATCTTAAAACATTTCATATCAAGCTTATCTTCACTGTCCAAACATGCTCGCTACAGAGATAAACAAGCTTCCATTTCAACATACCTCCATCACAGTATTTTTTACTATTACATTCAGCCTCCAACTGAAGTTAATAAGAATTATTATAGTGATGAAAGAAGAAACACAGCTCCCTCAGAACTTTTAAGTTTAATTTCAACATCTTAACTCAGACAAGGCTGAAACATTACAATGTTTTCCATCACGGGGAGCTTTACAGTTTCTCAAAATATGTCCGTGCATAAACTTCGATGCACTAGTCATAAAATATACTACACAAAAAGCCAAAAAAAAAAAAAAAAGGGAATGCAGACCAAAATACTTGTGAAATTCAAAACCATTGATCAGATAATTGTAGTCTGGAAGCATTTTTTTCATCGTCATTTGTAAATCCAAATCGGCGTTCATCATCTCAATGGTTTCAAGAATTGTCACCCATTCCAAATGAGAAAAGAAAAAAGAAAGATCAACTGCAAGCAAATCTGCAAATGAAAGAACATGAACATAAAACAATGTGTTAATATAACTTCCAAAGACAAATGATTGATAAAAACAGGAGCTCAGAAGGATCCATTGGTTTCTTATAATCAGAGGAAAATCCCTCAGAAAATAGGTAGTTGTTTCAAACATCACAGCCCCAAACCAGGGACAGAAAAACTATTAAGATCTATGGGCGAGGACTTTACAATGTAAATAGAAGTTTCTCCGTTTTGAAAAACAAATGGAGTTTATATAGAAATGAAAGATTCATCATTCATGGAGAGGCCCGAGAGGTTGCATACACATAGCCCCCTGTTATTGGAGAATGATGGGTGAGACTCCCTGATCCCCCAATCCCAGGGGTCATGTGTGTGCAACCTCTCTCTTACTCCGTAAGAGAAGAGGTTGCCTCTCTTTAGAAATTTTCAGCTCAGAACTCGGTTAACAAATCATGAACAAGTTTCATTTGTCCAGACATATTTCAGAAAGTTCATCAGAGCATCATGACATCATAAATAAAATAAACGAGAATTGTAAAATAATTGACAATTTGAAAGTTGAATATCCAAATCAAACAATAAAGAAAAATTTGTGAATGATTCTCAGAAGCATTCCGAAGGCGGAATTTTGCAGACAATCAACACGGCATCAGTTTCTGTCCGCCCGTCTGCTTTTTCACATCATTGAGGATTCAAAAAAATATAACACATTATCAAAAAATACAAAAACTACAGCACAGCTGCACCAGAAAACAAAAATATGTAATCAACCTAAAATCTCCAAAAGTCCTTCACTGGGGCGATTCTGAGAGATTGAGAGCAAGGAAAAAGCATCAGATAATAAGCGGAGTTATTTGTCTACACCATAATTCAGTGTGTAGTATAAGATTTAAGGTTCATCATATGCCATAACGAACATTTAAACATAAAATTGACGAACATAAAATCAATAGAACTTGAATATCGGAAGGTCCATTTGACACCAAGGCAATACAAAAAAATTGTGTGCAGTGGGCTGGTAAGCCATCCTATTCGATTTATGCATCAGTTATATCTCCCAGTAAACGCAAAATCAAAAACAAGGAGATGGTAAACCAGATGCAGTATTTCGCATAATTCACTCGCTGTATAACACACCAGAAAAAGTACTTCAAGATGCGAGAGATGAACAGATCGTTACAATAGAAGCCTAATTGAATCGAAAAGACACAAGAGAGAGGAGAATTTGCTGAAGTGAAGAGGAAAAAAGGAACAGATTGAGGGTTGCAATGAACTTCTGGATTGGAAGCGGCTGCGGTTGTTTAAATAGCTACCATTACATTTTACAGGGCTAGGGTTTCGCCCGGCTAGTGGCCGCACTAGAAAACCATAGGTTTTGCTTTGAATTATACTGTGCATTCCTTAATAACTTTTCACATAAATAATGATAAGGGTTAATTACACATAACATAACGTCTCTAACTTTTCAAATATTTATAGACTATGTTTTCAACTTTTAATTTTCTTTTTGTGAGTCTTTTACTTTTAATGAAATCTCCATTTTAATTTCTCTTGATGGAAAACGCCTAATTCGTTTGTTAAGTCAGGGGCATTTTTATTAAAATATTAAAAATAAATATTTTAATTTAAAAAATAAGATAAAATAAAAAGGGAAAATTTTAGGTGTTGTTTGGGGGGTCCCCCATGTGTTGTCGGAAATGACAGTAGTGATGGCTGCCATTTCCAACAGCACTCGTGGGAGGGGGAATGCCAGAAATGGCAGTGCAATGCCAGAAATGACAGCCTCTTTGACCCCTCTCTCTTTTTTATTTTTTTAATTTTTTTAGATTAAAATATTTATTTTTAATATTTTACCAAAAATGCCTATAATTTAATGGACGAATTAGATGTTTTCATTCAAGAAGGACTAAACTAGGGATTTTATTAAAGACTGAGGACCCACAGAAGAAAAATTAAAGGTTGAGAACTGATCTATAAATACTAAAAAGATTAGGGACGTTAAGTGTAATTAATCCTAATAATAATTACACTTGACAGCTTATTATTTTTTCATACGCCGAATTAGACTTGGGCACGGTTTGATTTGATTGTGGTTTTAAAAAAATTAAATCAAACCGATGGTTTTTTGAGATTTTAAAACCAAACCAAAACCAAACCATTCAGTTTTGGTTTGGTTTGGTTATGTTTATGTAAAAATAATAAAATATGGTTCAATTAGGTTATCGATTAAAGGTAAAAAGAGAAGAGTATGTACTTTGTAGTAAAAAATTATATGTATGACACCATATAGTGCCATAACATATGATATTAAATTGGAACTCTATTTTGTAGATGCAACAATTATATTCTAGGGTTTGAGTTAATGATTTTAATATAAATCGAGATTGTTTGATAACTTTATTTTTTTAGCTTTAGGAATTTAAATTAAGAATTAAGTTAATAAATTTGAAATCAAATACTTTAACTTAGATATGGTTTAGTTATTGATTTTGGAACAAAAATCATAACCAAATGGTTATTGGTTTTAACAACCATAGCCGTTCGAAAATTTAGAAAACCTGAACTAAACCGAACCGAACCGAACCGCTAGATTTTTGTTTTGGTTTGGTTAGTTATAGTTGTTTTGTACAACCCTACACCGAATCAAAAATAACAATTCAATAATGGTGGTAGATTGCGTAAAATTAGAATTAGGGTGCGCTTAATTAGAGGGTGGAAAAAGAATTGAATTAATTTTCCATAGAAAATATTTTCCCATCTCCCCCATGAGAATTCATTTTCCTTGATTTCAAGGAAAATATCCACTTTTTGGCTTAGATTAAGAAAAATTATGTGGAAAATGACATTTTCCATAAAAAAAACAATTTACAATTAAAGACACTATTATTGTTTTGCTTTTTAGAGGACCCGAGAAAATGGGAATTTTATCATAGACAAATTGACCTTTGAGTTATTAATTATTTTATTTTTTTAAATTTCAAATACAATTAATCTTATTATACAAGCAGTATAAATGCGTATAAAATTACTTCGGCAAAGTAAACAAATCAACATAATTCATGTTGGGCAAGAGTAGAGTATTGATTTAAAATTTAAAACAAAAAATCACTTTCAGAGAGGATGGACCACGTGCTAATAACTAGTAAAGCTATTTGTGGTAGTTGTGGATCTCAAGTTTGGCTGAGTATACACCACTAGTTGCGTACTCTCGTTCTCCTACTATCAAGTATTTCTTTTTCTTTTTTTTCTTTTTTTCTTTTTAATACATAGGATTGTAGATGAGGGATTGGTGTGACTCAAATTTGAGTCTTCTACCAGATATTTTCAGTACTCAGCTATGATTTCCCGTTAGGGTGAGCATCATCTTGGGCCAAACAAATATTGGAATTGGCACCTCTCATGTCTTAACCAGGAGCAAATGCAAAAGCCAGAAGATATGATGTTTAAAATTGATGGCCGTATGATGAGGCCTGAGTGAGATAGAACAAATAGTTTCAAATGGTTACAGGTTCTATTGGTTTCGGGGCTCTATACAAGAGTTCGATCTGACTATATAGAAAAACTTCCATTTGCTATCGATTTCCCTTAATCTTTTGTCACGGTGATTAGGATAGGATTTAGAAATTAGAGGAATTATTGAAAAAAAAAACCAACTTTTTAACTTTGCATTCTCACGATTCATGTCACACTAGTATAGCACCCGTACGATGCACGGGTAGAAGAACGAATAAAAGATTATAATATAAAGTTAAAAGTAGAGATGTCAAAATATTTCATTTTGAATAATCATCTAATATCTACAATGTCATCTCAGTTATTCCGTTCATGCATATTACTATTTTGTAGCAAAAGCCATGAACTCAAACGACACAAAATCATCAAACATCTGTGCATGTGTTTTAGATTGTATAGCACACACATACGAACTCACAAAAATGGTTTTTACCAACCACGCTGATTGCTTAGCCAAAACGAATATATTTCAACGCTAATGAAAGCAAAATCACGCAGAAGAATAAAAAAATTTTATTGACACAAAAAATTCTTGACAATTATGTAATATTCTTATTTGTATGTATTTAATTCCTAATGCATGTATTGATATACATAACCGATTGATCTCATCGGTAAGACATAAATGATGTTTGCAAAAAAATCATAGATGGTATGATTAATTGACATACATAAATGAAATAAGGATGTTGTCTAAAGTTAGGATAAAAAAAATATAATCTTGTAGAATTATTCATTAAGGCGATATATATATATATATATATATTAATCAACAGTTTATCTGGCTCAATTTGATTGTGGGCTCAATTAAAAATGATTTTACCGCTCATTGTCTGGCTCCTTTAAAAAACCAATTGATGATATCATTATTCTATTATTATTATTATTATATTTTTTTTATTGTCATATTTTTCCTTTTAATCAATTAATTTAATATTTTTATTTTGAAACTCTATCTACATATTAATTTAATAATTTTATTTCAGAACTCTATCTACATATTACATTTAATATTTTTTTGGGACTCTATCTATATATTAATTTAATATTTTTATTTCAAAACTCTATCTACGTATTACATTTTAATCAATTTTATTATGTTCGATTGTATAATTTCATGATTTTATGTTCTCCTAATATATTATATTTTACTTTCTCAGCATAATATGTTCATGAAACTCACGAGTGTTAAACATACTAGTCCGTAAATGTACATGTGTGAAACTAATATACATTATACTATCGGATTTTATTGCCTTTAAAGGAAATAAAAAATAAGAATTAATAAAAAAAATTATTAGTGCATTTATTAAACTTTTTCTTATTTTTATATTTTTCTTTTAATCAATTAATTTAATATTTTTATTTTGAGACTCTATCTAATATTAATTTAATATTTTTATTTTAGAACTCTAGCTACATATTACATTTAATATTTTTATTTTGGGACTCTATCTATATATTAATTTAATATTTTTATTTCATAACTCCATCTACACATTATATTTTAATCAATTTTATTATGTCTGATTGTATAATTTCATGATTTTTTGTTCTGCTAATATATTACATTTTACTTTCTCAACGTAATATGTCCATGAAACACACGAGTATTAAACATAATACTCTGTAAATGTACGGGTGCGAAACTAATATAGATTATGCTATCAGGTTTTATTGCCTTTAAAGAAAATAAAAAATAAGAATTAATAAAAAAAATTATTGGTTCATTTATTATACTTTTTCTTATTGTTATGTTTTTTTCTTTTAATCATTTAATTTAATATTTATATTTTGAAACTCTATCTACATAATACATTTTGGTTAGATATATTTCACATTTGCCTAATGAGTTTGAATTACATGAAAATAGATAATATATCAATCTTGATTTCAATATTACTTTTTCTTATTATTATAATTTTCCTTTTAATCATTTAATTTAAAATTTTTATTTTGGGACTCTATCTATATATTACATTTTCGTTAGATATATCTCATATTTGTCTAATGGATTTTAATTTTACTTTGTTCGATTGTGTAATTTTATCATTTTATATTCTCCTACTCCATTGTATTTTATTTTGTCAACATAATATGTCCATGAAACGCACGGGTGTGAAACATATAATGTCTATGAAACGCACGAGTGTGAAACTAATATATAATACTATCGGATTTTATTGTCTTTAAAGGAAATAAAAAATAGGAATTAATAAAAAAATTATTGGTTCAATTATTATACTTTTCATTTTAACTATTTAATTTAATATTTTTATTTTGAGACTCTATCTACATGTTACATTTTGGTTAGATATATCTTATATTTTCCTAATGGATTTAAATTACATGAAAATAGATAATATATCAATCGAGATTTCAATATTATTATTATATTTTTCCTTTTAATCATTTAATTTAATATTTTTATTTAGGAATTTTATCTACGTACTATATTTTGATTAGATATATCTTATATTTGCCTAATGAAATTCAATTTTACTTTGTTCGATTGTATAATTTCATGATTTTATGTTCTCCTACTCTATTGTATTTTACTTTGTCACTATAACATGTCCATAAAACACACAGTTGTGAAGCATATATAGTATGTCCGTAAATACACGGGTGTGAAACTAAATATAGAATTATGCTATCGAGTTTTATTGTCTTTAAAGAAAATAAAAAATAAGAATTAATGAAAAAATTATTAGTTCATCGAGATATCAATGGACTAATAACAAGAATTTAAAACTATGTCAACAAAATAAAGAATTAATTGTATGCTACTTGCAAATATATGATGCACATTAATTCCATACAGTTGTGTTTTTAAGTTTTTTAATGACATTAAACTTGACAAGTACAATTATGTTATATTTTATGTATGAAATTTCTTTAGAACTTTATCCGTGCAACGCACGGGTAGAATTCTAGTTAAAATAGAAAATAAGAGCCAATAAATACTTGTGTTACGACAATAAAAGTTTTCGGTATAAGGTAACATAATATATGATGTTTATTAACATCTCATGAAAATAACAGATGAAGAAAAATATAGTTACGGTATAACTAAAGTACTCAATGCATATTTAGGTTGCAGAAAAATTTTATGTTCTAAAAATTAGTATTAAACGTTGCAATAGGAATTTGAGCTATTCCAATTGAATTAGCTTAGATTAATTAAATAAACAAAAAAAATCTAAAACGCACTCTAAAAGAATAAAACATGGGCCGAAAGATTGTAGACCACACTACAATGACTCGACTGAATAGGAAAGATGTTAATCATACTGAATTATATTTATTCATTTACCATTATAATGAACTCGTGAAAATAAAACCTATTTCCAAGGCATTAAAAAAATTATTGTTCCATAAAAGGTGAATTATTGAGCAAGAGTATCAAAATCTAATTTGTTATTATTATATAAATAAGACGGTGTCTAAAAATAAGACATCGTAAAGAAAATAAAATAAATAACCATGAAAAAATAACCAAAAGGTGAATTATTGAGAAAAACCATCTCAATATAATTTGTCCTAATGTATAAATAAAGAGATGACTAAAAATATAATGTCGAAATTTTCAAGGGGAGGTGGGAATTGTTTTCTAAAGAAAATGGAAAAGAGAAAATAGAAAAAACTATGCATACTAAGATTGTACCATGGAATTTAAATTCCATTTCTACTTGTGAATTAAAAGCATGAAAATTGAAATTTAGATAGAAAATTTGTGCAATCAACCACACCCTAATAATCATCATTTGCATGAAAAACCAATGGGAAAGAAAGTGGACATGCTCTTTTGAAAATGACATAACATGTAATTTAGGTGATGTCTATTGTATGTTCATTATTATATTGATTATTTTTCCAATACTATAATTAAAAAATGTAAAGCATATATATTTGAAACATAATAATAAAGTAGGGGAAATGTTTCACCATTTGTTTAGAAATTCAAGACATTACGAATATATAAGATAATTTAAGGAAGTTAATGTGTACGCCAATTTGAATATGCAAAATGTAATTTGAAAGAATGGGAAGGATTTGGAGTGGATAAGGAGAGGAGATTTGAAGGTACACAAAAGGAATCCCCAATTTGTAGGCGTCTAAAATAGGAAACGACGAAAATATGGTCTAAAAAAAATATATAGTACATAAGGAAAACTGAATACCTAATTTGCATGCGTCTAAAATAGGAAAATAAATAACATATAAGGAAAATCAGGGGTAAGCTACAATTTACCGCAAGAGTGCGGTAGCTATAGACACAGCAGAAAAAAGCGGGAAAATTTCGGTGTCTATAGACACCGCAACTCTTGATTTAAATATTAATAGATTTTACAAATTTCGTCTTGTGAATTGTTGCTTTTTATTTTGAGTCTGGTGATAAAAAGTTCGAAAAGGTAGAATCTTCGTTGTTGTTAAGGATACTCATTGGATAATACATTATACATGTTTGAGATGTAAAATCTCATATTCAAGATTACATAAAATAGATTGTACACTTGATGAACATATGAATTTAATGAATAAATAGATATATTTCTTTCCCAAAAAAAAAAAAAAAAGAATATCTTATCATTCAAATGACACACTATCCGTCCCCTATTGTCATATGTCCACCATAGTGTTGCATGTCATCTGATTAGAATGATAAGTATGCTAAGTAATAAAAGAATGTGATTGTTTGATCTATAACAACACCACGTGAAATCTGATTTTACTCGTTGCTACTATAGTGTACATCCAATTAAAAGCATATCCAAGTGAAAGCAGACAAACAGTGATCCAATCACGACGGAAGGGAGAGGAAATATCAAATAGGGCCTGGTCAAATACCTTTGCCATTCGGAAATTGCACTAAAATTTTCCTTTTTGTCCTGAATTCTTATCATATGCCAAAAGTTAATTGAAACCCAAATACATCTACTTGTCCTATTTTCAGTTGATAAGGCCACAAATAAAAAATTAAAAAAATACTTGAAAAACACAGTACGAACAACCAATACCCTGTTGTTTGCAAGTGATAGATCTTTTTCCTTCTTTTAAGCTCTAAGAAGAATTATTCAACGCAGCCAAATAAAATAGAACTCGTTTTGTCGAATTATTGCAGGGAAATGAATGCGATTTCTGTAACTTAAGTTGGTAAAAAAGACAATGACTTTGAATTATTCTACTTTATTTCTATTAATAATCTTGATTGCTTCATCATGTAAGAAAATCATGCACGTAGGCTAGTTACAAACAATTTACACTAAGGTGAATAAAATGAAGAATATATGTCCTATCCGGATTACAGTATAGGGGTGAGATCAGAGGTGGTGCCCGCTGAGACCTTTTCTCCTTAATAGGAATTCCAACAATAACTTTCAGGTACAAAATTCATATATAGTTGGCATCAGTTAGATTTGGTCAGTTACAAACAGCCAACCTAGCTTCCGTGTACACAAGAATATTAGCCGGCCTCTCTCAGTATGTGCATATTCTGCGTGTAAAAGATCTATATATAACACACATACCCTGTAATAATGGTCTAAAGTCACATAATCCACAAGACAATTTCAACGTCGAACACTTTCTCACTGCCCATTTGAGTCGGAGGAGCAAAGCAAAACTAATAGTCCAACATGGTTAAACAACCAAAACTTCGACTTTCTCTGCTTTCCTTGCAAATATGTCGTCCTACAAAATCTTCTATCTTGCCTCAAGTTCCTTTGCCCGTTAGTACTGTATACAAGTTGTCCACCCACATCAGTTCTAGATCATTTGACATATCATACCCCAATTTTCCGAGCCCTCCACCATCAACTCCGACTCAATCTTTCTGCAAATCCCATGTTTCTTCAAAGATTACTTCTCAAGGAAGTGGATCATGCACAATGCAAGTGGCATCCAAGTGCACAGATGAAATTTCATCTCCTGTGTATTACAAAATGAAAGCAGCAGACGAGCCTGATCCAAAAATGCACAACTCCACAGTTTCCCAAGTTGAAATGGAAGGAAAAAGGGACAAAACCAGACCAAACAAATCAAAAGACGGGGATCAGGCCAAAAGCCTACTTTCATCTTCTCCAAGATCTGATTTACCACACGATTACAATTATCGACACCCTGGGAACAAGAAAATGAAGCAGAAAGGAATTCATTCAGGAAGATTTATCCCTTGCACTTCAGAGAATGGGAAAGTTGGCAACAGTACGATGCCAAAAAGTGATTCTCGGGTGAAGAAAGCAGCTTGCGTGGTGGGTGGGAAAGTGAAAGAGAGCTTTGTTGTTGAGAAGAGATCTGCAGACCCTTACGAGGATTTCAAGAAGTCAATGTTAGAAATGATACTGGAAAAACAGATATTTGAGGCCAATGAGCTGGACCAGCTTGTGTTGTGTCTTCTGTCTCTCAATTCACGCCAGTATCACGCAGTCATTCTAAAAGCATTTGGAGAGATATGGGAGGAACTGTTTAGTGGAACTACAAACTAGTACTGAAGATTTATGAGAACTTTCAAAGATCAAGCTTAAATAAGTAATATAATGAATGCTTTATGCTAGCTCTCACAATTTATGTTATAAAGTAACAAGGTTTTCAATAGATAGATGCATATTATGAAAGGGAAGTATTCCTTTAGAATCATACAACAATAGATCATTTCATCAATCAATCAAATAGGAGTCATTAATGCAACAATTATAATGAAAACACAAATGTGGAGTAGGAATTTACAAATATTTTTATTTCAACAGCAGTAATCGTAAAGAAGCAGTAAACCTGCTTCTATAGTTGTGCATCAGATGTGCATGTTACTGCCCGTTAGAGAAATATGAAGTTATTGTTCTGGCACTATATCCTGCCCTTCCTGTTTTTCAGCGTCAGCTACTTGGCAAGTCACATTACTTTCATAAAACTTGACATGGCAGAGTTCCCCACCGGCTTCATCAGCAAAAACAATCTTTTTCCACTTCCCAAGGACTCCGCTCTTGCAAACTGGAACTCTGTTCTGGGTCAATTTCTACAGATTGAGAACATCAGTATAAGGCATAATGAAAATGCTATAGAACATCAAAATCAATACAGTGGAGATTACAAACCATAATTTTACAGAACCGGTGGCAATCTCTGGCCATCATAGATAACCACTTCTTTGCTGTGTCTTCAACTTTTGTTGCACTTTTAACGACAGATCTTACCTGGTAAGACAGAGTAGTTGAGTACCTTATTAAAATATCTAAAGCACAGCCAAAGCATCATGCTACATCAGGTTGCATGAAATGCATAAGCAAATGCTGAATTATAGACCCTGCATGTGAAGCAGCAAGTATTCCCAGATGTTGAGGATTCCCTAAAGTAGATGTTGTGGAAGAATGCCAAGAGCCTATCATGCAAAAAGGTACAAGTATTATGATCTTCACATAAAAGAAGAGCTGGTTAGATGTGGGTTTAGGGATCCCTGTGGCACTGCAGGAACAGAAGATTGAATACTCACCAGTGTATTCATGTTACACTTTCAAATAGTGCAATCACCACACCAGAAAAAGAGAAACATGAACATGGATGGGTCCATCGACAGGATAACTCAGAACAAAAAGAAATCCTTTGGAATTAGAAGTACAAGAAAGAATTATGGTGAACGTATGCCCTCAGTCCATTACCATTTTCCAGTTAGAACATGTATAACCTGGAATTGGACAAAATAAATGAGATTTTTTTCTTTTTTTGGGTGTATTGGCTTCAAGGGATTACTAGACTTTGATGTGGGTATAAATTAATTACTTAAGAGTAAAGGTAGACTGCCTCAAAATTAGCACAATTAGTCCACAGATGAAAAAACTTCAAAGTCGATGCCATTAGAGATTAGAGGATGGCTACTATGATTCTCAAAGAAGATCCAGAAGACTAATCCCCAGGCATTTTGTGGTTGCTCCCCAGCTACACCTGGGATACTATTTGATTTCTGAACATTTATGAACTCGGCATATTAATTTTTCCAGAAATGAGAGCAAATAATTGATTTGGGGACAGTCGGAAATTTTCATGTTTTCATCCTATAAATAAACAAGCACTGGCATCCAAGGCTGACTAGCGTAGAAACAATGGAAGCCAGATAACAAAGCTTCAGCTCTCTCTATCAAAAAATCATTACTGATTATACATGGGCAAGTTGTATCAAGAAAACTGCACATGTTTAGTACTGAGCACCATGAATACTATTGGAAGCTGAGTGTATTTTGCTGGCATATCCACTAGAAGAAAAGTGTAGTATCAAAAGGTAATATACTCCTTTTTTCTGCTCTGCTTGGATCATAGATAGAAAATACTTGTGAGTGACTAAAGAACCATATTTTATTATTATCCATTACTAATTCAATTGCAGCACCAGGAAGTAGTGTGTGGACCAGAAAAGGTGGAGCCTCTCAAATGCAATGCATGTACCTTATCTACATCGTTTTTCAAGGAACTACTGCGATACGCTCCAAAAAGCAATTTTTCTTCGACAACATCCTTCATGCACTTCAACTCATTCAGCAATTTCACCGCAAGCGACTCAGTGTCATGCATTTGCTCCTGTGAGAATGTAATAGCACTTTCTGAACAACTTTTAGTGGTGCACACTTTGCTGAATTTAGGGGGGGTACGTGAACAACGAGGACCCTCAAGATTGCCTTTGTATAGGATACTTTTGATATTCTTTGATTTCTTAAAGATCTGTCTGGAGTTCAATATAACTTTTTCCTGGCTAACTTGCACTGGGCTTCCATGATTTTCAGTCATTTCAGGAGGCTTGCCGTCTGATTCAACTAACGAAGCTTTATTTTCAGCTGATGTCTCAAAGCATAGCTTCTCTTCAGATCCTGGGAAGATTGCAAACAGAAGGAGAATAGTTGAATGCAAATGGAAAGAGATTTTGGCACATTCTAGGAAAGAATGCACAGTAAGCATTCACCGAAGTTTGAGTTCCAATATGAAGAAGCTTAAGGAAGCAAAAGATGTTGATCTTAAAGAATAATGTCCTTTAATCAGTAAGAAGTTAAATATTGCTGAAAGGTGTGACAAAAGATAAATAGCTCTGCCAAGAGTAACTTGAAAATATCAACAAGATCCCCCAATACTATAATGCATCCAATTTAGTCCACAGAACAGCTAATGCATTCACTTACTATATGGCTCGATGTCATCATGCAAGTTCGTTGAATTTGAAGCCAAGCAACGTTGTTCATGAGAAGATGGAGAGATAACCTGCAGAGTTTGAGCATCAACCTTAAGGTGATTCCAATAAGTAAATTTGAAAATGACAGCCAGGCAAAAGGATATTTCCAACCTTCCGTGTTGATAGGAGCCTTTCAGGTGGTTGATGAAATTTTAGCGTTGGAAGTGTCTCGTCAGTATCACAGGTTTGGTTCTTTGTGAATGACTTCCTTTCTGTAATGGTACTTGAATCTTGTTTTTCCTTAGCCATTGATAACTCATCCTCCATATAATTACTGGAGGCTGAATCATTCCTTGGTATGAATGACATTGACAGCTTTTTCTCATCGCATATAGGATCTTCCATGGAAACAGAGTGGTCATGTGTATTGAAGAACATATTGGGTTTCTGCGAAGAGCCATGATGCTGTTCAGAATCAGTTATAAAATCGTCTTGCTTACAGGGCAGATCTGCGTTAGCTGTATCCACAAACAGCTGAAGTTCATCTCCACGATCAAGTTCCATGGAGTCAATGTCATTGGCCACTGTAGTATCAGGAACTTGAACTCCAGATGTCTTGCTCATTTTCCCTGATATCTCTTCATTATTAAGAAAAGTTCTGGCGTGAATACCCATATATGAACTTTGATCCTTACCAGGAGAATTTCCACAAGAAAGTTCCTGCTCAATGATATTCCTGGCATTGATTTCTAAAGGTGAGGAGACAAAACACTCTTGGCAATTCATTTCTGAACCATCCAAATTCACACCCTTTTCATCAATTGGAGTGAGTGTAGAAATCGGCTCAGGATGCTCCCAATGATCACCAGAAGCTTTGTTGGTGACACAATTTTTGCTTTCTTCTGCAGGTCTCAGTTCACAGTTTCCATGCTCAACCGTTTCCAAAGTTTCATTTGATGCTGCAGTACCAGGAATTGGATCCTCATTATGTCTAATGAATAACTCGTGAGAAAAAGTTGCACTTTGCAATCCAGTGAGCTTAGGTTCGGGAACCTCAAGTTTTACATGAAGGGGCAGGGGTAAGTCACAGAGAGCTTGCTCAGAAGCTGGGGAATCTAGGTTTGGTTCATATTTAATAGAAAGGGAAATTTCAGAAGAAGCAACAATGCTTCTTTTCACACACTTCTTTTTAGTCTTTAACTTCTTTGGAAGTTTTGACTTCCAACTAATGAGGGGTTCATAAAGATCAGATCCTTCTTCCTTGAGCTGTTTTGTTTTCACTGCCTGATTTGGATTTACATCAGTAGAACTTTCAAGTTTTCTTTTTTTTGTCTTAAACCTTTTCCTTAGCTGTTTCAACGTTGTGTTGTCATCCAGATCACTGCTTGTTTCATCATCATAGCCGGAGGGGACCAACCTGTCTGTTTCAGGTTTTATTTTTTCCTGCAACGTCCTCCTATCTACCACAAATGAATGTGAGCTTTCACATTTGTCAAACAGTGAATCACCACATTTACCCCAAGAACTACTTGTAGATGATCCACAACTTCTGGCATCTTCAGCTTCATATATATCCTTCAGACTCTTGAATACAAAAGACGGCTTTCCATGGGAATCTACGTTGCGGATTTTCATCACCATTTCACTCCTTATGGCTTGGATAAAATGCATATTACTGCAACTTCTCGTCTCCATTATCAAGAGGAGAAAAGTAACAATATCTTCTATTGTATCATGTAAAAATATAAATGTGGCAGCAAGAAAGGATAGCCCGCAAATAGTTGGACTCGACTGTTACCTGACTTCAAAGAACACAGCACCTTACCTGGCCAAAAAAATACATCATGTGAGCCTTGTTGGATAAATGCAGGGGAAAAAAAAGAAGAAACTTACAACACCTAACTATTGGAGCAAAACTCAAGCTTTTATCCTACAGGAACAACACTGTCAAACATTTTGGTACCAGCTAATGTCATGAAAGCTATAAGAGCATACTTTGCAGCAGGTTTCTAAAATTTCAACTAATAAAACCTGAACGTGCATAAAGCATAATAAGAAATCTCAATGAACAGGAGAAGTTTGCTGCCTTAATCAGGAAAGAAAGCAGGATATATGATATTAAAATGAAGTAGAGGCTCTGCAGGAACAAAAGATAGATCTTAACATGCAGTCGCCGGAGAGCTGCACTGTTCGAAATATCCATAATCACAATTCATTTCCATAACCGTCCTTGATGCGAGTGTGACAAATTACCGATCAGCTAAAACTCTACAGGTAGAATTATATACAGCATTGATAGAAGCCACATAGCAAACATCTTATAAATTATCAGAGAATACTCTTGAGTTCAACTAAACGGAAAACAAATTCGCGCCAAATCTGGAAAATAACAAGTACAAAACGTGAAATCAAATAGTTATTCAACCTCATGCTTGAGTTCTCGGCCTATTTTTCTTCCACATCTCATTGTCCACAGTCTCCTCAGATTATAAAAATACGTATCAATGCCTAATATTAAAATCCAAACAATCATTCTTTCTTATTTGAAACCATCGCTCAAATAACATCCGCAGCTAAATTAACCCTAACCGCAGGAAACTTTGAAAAAAAAAATGAGGCCAAATGGGTAAAATTGAAATGAGATACAGAAACCGACACAAGCAGATCTAGTCGCGGAGAGTAACACAAAACAAACCTTGTTTCGAGGCCTCGAGAGCGTGGAGAGAGAAGTGAAGACATGTAGTATTGTTGAAGTCTGAAAGGGGGTAGAATTTAGAAATTGCGCCAAATAATTTGGCGGGAACTAGGGTATTCTATTTTCAGGGACTATTTTCAGACATTGGCAATTTCAAGGAGCCGCGAGCGCTAGGAGTGGCTCAAATCCCTTTAAACTTTCGTGCCTTGCCATCTTGATCTGTCAAAGGTAACTAAAGTTACATTTTGGTCACTGAAGTAATTTCCTCGTATTAAGAAATCCGTTGTAATATTTTTCTTACACTATATTGATGGTCAGTCTAATTTGAACCATTAATGTCAATGGTCACATAATGCATATATATTACATAAATATAAATCAATGAATTTTTTTTTCTTTTGTGATCATTATACTTTGATTACATTCTCAAATAGTTACTGAATCGTAATTTATGTTAGGGTCTGTTTGGCATTGATTATAAACCAAATGGTTTATAACACATTTTGAATTTTAAATTCTTGAGACACTTGTCAAATTCTCTCACTGATACCTCACCTCCAAAACACATCAAATAACAACTTTTCAAAATTTAACCAATCAAATTAAGTCACGTGTCTTCAAAATTTAAATTTCAAAATGCGTTATAAACCATTTGGTTTATAATCAATGCCAAACGGACCCTTAGTTTGTGTAAAATATTAGTCACGTAAACACATTTGTTTCAATTTAGGATAATTTTTCTTTAATTTTATTTATTTCTTTATTTAATTTCGGCAAGGGCGGGGAAGATCACATTAACTACGAAAGTTAAACACATTGTTTGATTCCATTTATTCTCTCAATTTAGAAATTTACCTACCACTGATTTGACATTTGATTTGACAACTGTTCAATTATAACTACATATTTCACACATTTTTACATTTCCAATACATATTCTACCTGTCTCTTCATTATAAATTTCCTAAATAAATAGGATCAAACAAGCTCTGAGTAAGTGATAAAGTAAAAAATGCTACTTGGATACGATAAGAAGATCTCTAAAGCAATAGGTACGTCGGAGCTTATGTGGCAAACAAATAGACATTGTCCCTTCTTATTTGACATTTAGTCAATTAATAGACGTTGGTTTTGCATTTTGGTGTCTCCAGTAGATCTATGAAGTCTGAAGTGGACCATTCCATTAATTAAAAATTATTACAGCATAATCTCTCACAAAGAAATGGAGCGAAAATCTTAATAAAAAAGTCAAAAATTCACTGATATGTCTATCTACAATGGTTTTGAATTCGGACCTTCATCTAGACCTTGCCCATAATTATTACAAGCCAAGTCAATTGAACATCCACCACCATCACCATGGCATGCATTGGAGAATGTTTTTAGTCCAAAATGTGCATTTTGTTCACTTGGAACACTTTTTTTCATGACCAGCCAAAGTATTGGAGATGCTATAAGAGATTGTGAATTGATTGATTTGGCCAAAAAATCAATAGAAGATAATTCGGGGAAGGGCATGGTAAAAGTTTTAAGAAGACGTGATGGACAAACCAACTGCGCGAAAGTTAAAGCTGAACATTGACACGGCTATGAACTGCAGTCGGTGTTATTGTTCGAAATGATGCCAGAGAATTTGTCTTAGCACATCTTGGGTTATTTATGGAAATATAGGGCATCTTTGGGGGTGAGCGTATGGCAATTTTAGTGGGCATTCAAGTTGCAATCGAATAAGGACTTGAAATTTTTGTTATTGAGTTTTGTTGCAACTTGGCCCGTCAACGCTAGCCACGGTGGGGCGTCAAATGATAGAAGTGGTCGAGGAAGGCATTTTGATCTAGAAAATTGGCAAGCTCATGGAAGAGTTTTTCTTTCCTTGAGTGTGAGTTGATTCGTAGGAGCCCAAACAATGTTGCTCGCTATGCTTTCATAACATTTTTTGTGTGTGTGGAGCGACCGTCCTCTTGTTTTCAACTGTAACCTCATTTCCAATGAGAATGAAATAATGTTAATTCCATTAAAAAACAAAAAAGAAACTTTTGCAAAATTTTCACTATTAATTATCTATGTCGTTCTTGCTCCTCTGTGCATGACGACAACTGCAGCTTTATCCACTGGGTTCAGTTACACATTGTTATGAGTTTTTTAAAGAAGTCCCATACATATATTATCCAGCATCATGTCATACAATATAGATCAAAGATTATTGAATAAATATTGAACAATCCTCTAAATATTTTCTTATTTAATTATGCATGCACGTGTAACACTACGAAACTAGAATTATAGTATATCAAAATCAGAATAAGAAAAGAATTTCATGAAATATCTCGATTTCACCATATTGGATTAAGAAAACCAATATTTAGAAATCTTTTAAATCATCTTATTTTTATTTTGAATTATGATTGGTTTACAAACACCCACTATAATACAGATTAGGGCATGTCCACCTTTTTCCCACCGTCATTATGTCCATATCTAATAGCGGAATAGTGGATTGACATTTATAATTTTAAAAATATTACATTTATATGACAATTGGCTTATAAACTGGTAAGTTACATTATTTTATTGAACTATTTCATTTTTAAAAAATTTAAAATTATATGGCTGATCAAGCGTGCCTTTTTTTTTTTGGTTTAAAAAAATGGTCCACTCAAATTTATAAACAGTCTTCAAATACATATTTGTTTTGTTTTGCTCAACTATATATTTTTTATACAACATGTGATTATTTTCGCAGTTTAGGGACTTCAATATCAATATTAATAAGTGATCAAGTCCCTTTTTGCCACTAAAGTGAATGGTTGCGTTATTAATATTGTAATTTCCTTCTGAAAACGTTAAAAATTTTGGCGGATACACCATAGATTAGCGCCCGTTTCTCGAAATTTGAATTGTTTGCCGCCTAAACCCTGCCCTGCCATATCATTCCCATTCCAAATATCTCTCGGATCTACACTTCAATCTCCCCCGGCGGAAGACCAATTCTCTGCCAATCAGTCACCATAAGAAGTGCGAAAATGGACAGCGACGACGATTACCAGTCATTTTCCCCTCCGAAGGAATCGTCGCCGCAGGTGCAGCATCAGAGGCTCAAGCGGTTGAAGAAATTGAACTCTAAACAGCGGAAAGAATCCCTGGTTGAATCGATCAACGATCCGCTTCTGTTCCCCCAAGTCGATTATGCGAAATTGGAAGAGTTGGAAAATGAGTCAGAAACCCTAGATTTCAATGAGTCTAATTTGAATGATGAGCAATTTGGATTGCAAGAGTCCTCGTCCCAGGAGTTTGATGATCAGAAGGAGAATGAGGTAGAGAATCAGAAAGAGAAGGAAGTGAATCTCAAGATCGATGCAGAGATTAGGAAAACAAAGAGGGCTTTGGAGTTTGATGATGACGTGGCGGACAGGTTTGATGGAACTGAAGGCGGGATTGGACATGAAGCCGATTTGAGTTCGGATGGTTTTACCAAGAAAGGGAGCCCTGGAAGAGATTCAGGCGTGGCAAAAGGGGATCAGAAGAAAAAGAAGACAAAGAGTAACACCACTGACGATTCTACGTCGAAAGCGCAAATTCTGAATAAAAGGAGAGAAGAGAAGGTTCGGTTTCCCTACTTTAGTTACATGCAGATTGTTTATCTGAATGTAATTGAGTCCAGATTTAACAGTTTGTTCGGTTAAGTTTTTATCATTTACGGCTTTATGTTTTAGCCTGTAGTTTTTAGTTATTTATATGTTTTCGGACTTAAAACTCAGTCGTTATTTGGACTTACAGGAAAGAAAGGCTTACCTTCAGCAACTTCATGCTGAGTCTCAGAAACTACTAAGAGGTTTTGATATTTTAGTTGATTCGATCTGTGCCTTTTTCATTTTTTCCCTACAATATAATTTGGATTTTTTTTCTTTCTTGGTCAGAAACTAGAGATGCGACGTTTAAACCTATCCCAGTCGTACAAAAACCCATATCATCCATATTAGAGAAAATCCGGAAGCGGAAGCTCGAAGTCTCAAAAAGGTATTTACCTCGTATTCTATTAATGATTTAATTGCTTTTTCCATGCTGTACTTATAAGCACTGACTGCCAAACACCTATCATGCTCATGAGGCAAGTTACGGTTATGGCGGGGTTTAAACTCCACACATGATTATATTGCCATGTGGCCAGAAACCTTTTTTTTTTTTTTTTTATGAATATTGTTTAGCATTGTTTATAATGGCACTGCACTAATATGGTATTATCTGATTTGCAGCAAACACATTATGACAAATCACAACAGCTATGCTGGTGAGAAAAATAGCAGTCGGAGCGACAAGAAGATGAATGTTTGTTTGGTTAACCCTCACATTGAAGAGAGAGAAGCTCCAGCACATTCAATGGATGTGGAGAGTAGTTTATGGACTTCAGGAATGAATGGATCTGAAGAACATGCAAGGCAGACAAGCCATGAAGACAGTCCTAAAGTGGCAAGCAAGGTAATTTCTCGGATTATATGTAACGAAACTGTTGTATAATCTAATTGCTTGAATTGATGATGATGTTTTTTTCAAGACCTAGTAGGTATAAATGTATAATAGCTTGTCTTGGATATGGCTTTCATTTAAACGACAGGGTAATTAAATTATTATGCAAATAGAAAGGACTGTGTTTTTATGTCTAGTAATGCTTTCTATCATGATGCTGCAGGCTTTGAATGATCAACCTACACCTGCATTGCGAGCGCCAGTTGATGATACTCAGGTTGTCTTATTACTTTACTGTTTCAGGGAGCTATAAAATTATCTAGAAATTTAGCTCATGAAGGTCAAAAGTTTACCAAGTTTCTACTTGTAGGACCTTTTTGATGACTCTGAACCAAGTGATAATAAAACTGAGCAACCCGATGAAAGACAAGACAGTCCTTTAGAAGAAGATATTGCTCCATCTTTACTAGCTATGAACTTGAAGTTTGATTCTGCTCCTGCTGATGATAGGTTGGTTTTTAACTTCTCTTGGATTGTTACATGTTACTGTTGTGTTGTTACTTGCTACAATGCAGTAGTTGCAATGATCCTAATTCTTTGTTAGTAATATTTTACTCAGCACGTCTGGGATAGCTTAAGAAAATAGTGGCCCAAATTTGTGGTTTGCATTAAATTCACTTTGGAACCCAGAAAATCTCCACTACTATATTATATATAAATGGTAACAAAGATTATATTTATTTAAGTCATTCCCCTAGGAAGGTATTAAACATTCTAATGCTGATTTTAGGTCACTGAAAATTGAACTTTGCCATATATAATGTGAAAAAAATTACAACTTTTATCTCTACAGTTCTTCGGACGAAGAGGATAATGACAAGGAGAACATTGATCCTCATCCTCGTGGAACTGCCCAATGTTGCTCTTCTCCAAAAGGAGATCCTGTGAAGGATTTTGTAGATGATGAAGCTGAGGAAGAAGATGATAGTGATAATGACCAGATCCACTTTGAGGAAAATGAGGACGAGGATATGGAAGACTCTGAGGAACTGAATGATATAATAGCAATTGAGCATGAAGAAACAACTATTGACAATGAAAAACGTAACGAACTTCATCAAAAGTGGCTTGAGCAACAGGATGCAGCGGGGACTGACAAACTTCTGCACCGATTGAAGTGTGGTTCTGAACTTAGAGGCACAATTTTGCATGACAAAGATCCTGAAAGTGAGAAGGATGAAGAGACTGACAGTGAAGCCAAAGAAGAGTCTAATGATGAAGCCAAAGAAGATGATGTCCCAAGGAATTCTACATGGATAAGTTCTAGAAAGGCTAAGGAAATTATTTTGCAGTTGTTGCCTAAGGATAAAGATGTTTTTTTGTCTGACGGAGATAACGAGACTGACAATGATGACGATGATGGCAAGGAGAAGTATGCTAAAAAGCGCCTCCTAGTAAGAGCTGTGAGTTCGTCAGCTCAAAGTTGATTACAACAAACAACTTTTGATATTTCCCCTATCTCAATGGTTATTCAACAGTTTTTTAACTTTGTTATCTTGAACAGGAGAAGGAGCCTACGTCAGTACCGCCTGCAGATGATGAAAGTTCCAGGGAAGTCTTTGGACTTATAAAGAAACTTAATATTGTTTCCTCCAAAAAGGAAAAGCCCAAAGCATCAGGTAAGCCATGCTTTTCTTACAGTTTCATTTTCTGGCAATTTCTCTGTGCCTTGTGGCTTATGGCATTATTGTTTTACTGTCTTTGCTGAAAGGAGGAAATGGCATCAGCTCTTCGAAAACTCTTCTGTACCTAGACCAAAATGAGTATTGCAGCCATTCGGTTAGTATTTTCTATTTTAGTTATTATTCACTTAATATTTGCAACTTCAGCAATAAAAATGGCTTTTCCCTGTCAGCTAGATTATTTCTGCTAAACACCATAAATTTATCATCAGGAATGTTCTGGTAGTTCTGTGTTCTGCTTAATTTTATTGTTTAACTGTATTTGATCCAACGTTACAACTGAAATCTGAAGGGAAGGCTTTATTACCTTAAGCAGTAGATTTTTGCAAAACCACCCTGTGTAATCCATTCAGTTTGCTGAATATGTGCTTTTCTCTTGTTTGAATTCGGTAATATGATATGATTATAGTTTTCCTATATCAAGCTGCAGTCATCTTTCCTTGGACGTGTCTCGAACCTCAATGCTCCATCATCTCATAAACCAGGAATAATTCGTTCTTTTATATTTGGAAGGGATGACAGCAATAGTCGGAGATTCTGTCTCGGATGATTCTGCGCAGATGGTTAGTTTCTTATTTTACTTTTCATTCACTAAAAAATCTGAGAATTGTTCTTTGATGTATTATATTCCTCATGAATTTATGAGATAGTAACCAACTTAGCATCCCTAGTATATATTTTCCTGTTTAGCAAATAGATGCATTTCTTATAGGTAAATTGGAACAGGTTTATATGGTTTTGGGTAAAGCTCATTGCTGTTTTTCTTTGCCCTGCCTCAAATTGCGCCACACTGGCCTTAAGTCTGCAATTCTTGTTTTTTAGCCTAGTGTCTAGTATCTCTCTGAATTGGTTGGTTTTGCCTTTTTTCCCCTTTCTACCATTCTGTTACTTCTCTATATAATTTTTTTGCTCTTTCCTAAATTAATCCTTCTTTCTTTCTCAGCACTTCCCCCTTTCTCAACCATACAAGTTTAACCACTAAAATAGATTGCTTTGCTTCTGCTTCTGGATAGGGGCAATGGTGTGACATTGGTTATGCCTTTGGACAACAATCCTTACACTTCTCACTCTTTCTGTCTTCACAACTGTCTTTGATGCCAGCAGCTAGTTTATTCACTCTGTTGACATCTGGCCATATTGGCTTTTCTAAGGCTTTTCGAGCCTAGGTTCGTCTGTTTGCTTAATGAAGTGCACTCTTCACTCTGTTATTTTCTTGCTTCTTGCCTTCGCCTGAATCTGCACTTGTATCTTCATGTCTGTACCTTTTTGGCTTTTTGTACTGGTTCTCTCTTGTACATATATGATGTGTCATCTCATGTGGCAATGTTGGCTCTCCGAGAGAGTTTTTCTCTTGGAATTCTGTGCTTTTAGTTGTAGTTTTCCCGGACAGAACCCCACCCTTTTTCAAGGCTCAAGGTTGCTGCGTCTTTTTTCCCAACCTTTTTGGCTTTTTGTACTGGTTCTCTCTTGTACATATATGATGTGTCATCTCATGTGGCAACGTTGGCTCTCCGAGAGAGTTTTTCTCTTGGAATTCTGTGCTTTTAGTTGTAGTTTTCCTGGATAGAACCTTACCCTCTTTCAAGGCTCAAGGTTGCTGCGTCTTTTTTCCCAACCTTTTTGGCTTTTTGTACTGGTTCTTTCTTGTACATATATGATGTGTCATCTCATGTGGCAACGTTGGCTCTCCGAGAGAGTTTTTCTCTTGGAATTCCGTGCTTTTAGTTGTAGTTTTCCTGGATAGAACCCTACCCTTTTTCAAGGCTCAAGGTTGCTGCGTCTTTTTTCCAACCTTTTTGGCTTTTTGTACTGGTTCTCTCTTGTACGTATATGATGTGTCATCTCATGTGGCAACGTTGGCTCTCCGAGAGAGTTTTTCTCTTGGAATTCTGTGCTTCTAGTTGTAGTTTTCCCGGATAGAACCCTACCCTTTTTCAAGGCTCAATGTTGCTGCGTTTTTTTTCCCAAGCTGGCCTTAACAGCTTAAATTAGCTGTGTGGCTGGATTACTATCGGCTGTTTTACTTGGCTCCGAGAACTGAGAAGTATGGTATTTTATGTGATAGTTTTGCTAGTGCTGGTAGTCTTGACAATTTTGGAACCCGAGAGACAAGCTGACTTGGGGTTGTGTTAGCAGTGGACCTAGTGCATGTCCTTATCTATTTTGTATTTCTTTATCCCTGTGTTGAATTCCTTTCGTAGAATATACCAGTAATATATATATATATATATATTTCAGGGCTCTTGTGTAACTCTTTTTTAAGTCACACGTCTTCTTTTAGGCTGTTTTGTATATCAAATTGCATATATTTTACCCAAATGTCAACCTCTGACACAGTTCCATGATTGATGATTCTGTCCAAAACCCCACTAGTTTTCCTTTGCACATTTTCGTATTTCTGGACTTAAATTAGTCTACTATTGATAATTCCATTTTTAGTAATTATTTTAAAATCTTAATTAATATATTATTTCGTGATATGATATAAAATGATTCTTCAATTACGTAAGTAATTATTTTTTTGTTGTCCAGTATTGATCAATGGACAATATGCTAATATTCCCTATGAACATGTTCTTTCCATTATTGTGATACTCAGTTAAATGTTACTTGATGTTCTTTTTTTTTTTTTTTAAATGTTACTTGTTTAAAATTGAAGACACGCTGAGACTTCTTTTGAACTTGCTCTTCATTTCTGTGATATATTAGACTATTATTTTGGATATGGGATTTTGCGTTTTTGATCGAGCATCATATGATCTTATGTTTTCCCGCTTTATAATAATAAATAAGTTGGATGTTTTCTGAACATGCAGGGCTCTATGGACAATCAACCAACTAGGAACATAACAGCTAAGTTTAGTAGCTCACAGTCCAAATTCAGCAGTCGAAATAAAGATGTTGCTTCAGCAAATGCATCTAATATTTCGTTGTTTGACATATTGAAGCGATCTTCATCACAGTCCCATGTATGTGATCAAGAGCGTACAACAGATCTCCCAAAGAGTGTGTTTGCCTCTTTCAGAATCTCAAAGAAACCTGCGAAGATTGAAGGAAGAAGCTAATGTGTAGGTTGCTATTTTGAATGTATCTTATCAAGCTTTTCTTATCAATTTTTATGGTTTTATCTCATCCTTGTTTAGGGTTTCTTATTTGTTTATAATATTTTTTCATTTCGGAAAGCAATATATATATATATATATTTTTTTTATCACAAATTTCTAATAGCCTTTTTAGTTGAGGGCTCAATAATTTGGGTAGTGCTAAAGAAAATTGAACATACTTATTATATAGCGTGATGTTGATGCTAGAGGTTCAACAAATTCATTACCTTCATTGAATTTGGTTATTCTTGTGATAATTACATTTGGTTTTTGACTTTTATGTTTCTGTTTTAAAAGAGAAATAAAATTAGTCATGGAGGTTTGTAAGATAAACATTTTATGAAATGAAACATGTAAATGTAACTATTATTATTATTTTTGAAACAATATCTAATTAATTTTGACCAAATGTTATTCTAAATTAAAGTAAAATGTTATTAGGATAGGTTGGAAACTATTTCTGTTATATTATTGATATAACTCGAATCATGTTTTGGGTGATGGGTATTATGATAGGGCAGGTCCGCTAATAATGTATTATTATGCACCCTCAAATGCCCAAAAAAGTTGCTTACCAAGAATCCAAAAATCAGTTATTGGTAGGACAAAAAGTCAACATTCTCAACGGCTTTAACGGCCTTATTTGATCGCAGCCGTCCAAGTTGCATTTTAGTGCGTTTTATGCCTACGTTTAGCATGCGGAAAAAAAGAACCACTAATTTAGTCAATGCACGCCCAATTTATTTTTTTTATTATTAATTAATTTTTCTTATGCTTTCACATAATATATGGACTAGTATAACTGATCTGGTCTAACATTGTTATTAACTTTCAAAAGTCAATCCATTAAGAGCTTGTTTGATGCTCTTTATTTCTTTTTATTTTATTAATTTATAATTTTATCTATCACTGATTTGACATTTTATTTGATAACTATTTAATTATAAACATATATTTTACACATTTTTACATTCTCAATACACATTTTATCTCTCTCCTCATTATAAATTCTTTACATTTTGGAAAATAAAGAGCATCAAACAAGCTTTAAATTTAATATGACAGTAATTTTTCTGTGTTGACTAGAAAATTACATAGAAATAACTACTATGTCCAATGGGGATAAAAAGTTCAAAAATTGAATGTAAGCCATGACAGATAGATATATTTTACAAAATTGTTAATAATACTTGAAGTTTTTAACTGTGAATTTGCATTTTGATCACTTACCCATTAAATAAATAGTTTAAAACCCGTCTAGCGGATAAGTTTTGGCCAAGTGATAAATTTTTTTTTTTTATCAATTTTGTTATAAATTTACAAAGAAACAAAGATAAAATTATGTTAAGACTTAAGAATATTTGATCAAATAATTTATTTATTATAGTTAGATTATTTTGATAATTAAATATTTTAGAATTTTTATTATATGTGGACTTGACTTGTTCACCTAAACCAATTCAAATTTGAAATTCATTTATTTGTGGTATATATAAAAATTCTAAATAAATAAATTTATGTCTATAATCGGTAGCAACTAG
Organism: Nyctanthes arbor-tristis; assembly: GCA_963692815.1. Taxonomy (NCBI): domain Eukaryota; kingdom Viridiplantae; phylum Streptophyta; class Magnoliopsida; order Lamiales; family Oleaceae; genus Nyctanthes; species Nyctanthes arbor-tristis. Next base: position 27,562 of record CAVNYN010219592.1, read on the forward strand.
CAAGTAGAAATGTAAGTTTAGTTCGATCTTTTACCTTCAATGAAAAAATTTGGAAATTAAAGGAGATGTTTTTTTGTTTAAATGGAAATTATTATTCTCAATTATTAAGTTAATTAATTTTCCCCATCTATTAAAGACCAAAAAAATTTGCCCATCCATTATTGCCGACTTTGTCCCTCGTGGAGAAATGGGATCAAATTTTTAGCTGCGCGGGTTTGAACATAAACCCAAAGCACGAAACTGTCCCGTCATGCCAGTTTCAACAGAAAGAAGCACTCAAAATCAAATTCAAACTCCCTTTTCTGCTTTCTTCTTCGCATCCGAAATCCGTGTTTTCCTCTCCGCCTTTCATGCGTTTCATCCTTCTGTGTTCCAAAAGTGCGCATAATTTTTCAGCTGATAAAAATTTAAGTTTACAGTTGGCAGCTGAATTCCGGCATGGCGGAACCGAGTCGAAACGTTGCCGGAGAACTAACAGGGATTCCTACCGGGTTGAACCGTATAAAGACTCGGCGAGTTGGGTCCAAGGAGAAGGCAGGTTCAGGAGCTGAAGGTTTTGATAATTTTAACGGGTCCCCTAATGGTGGAGCTGTTTCAAGTTCGGGACAGAAACTAAAGGGTCTTAACAAAGGACATGTGAAATTCGCCAGCCCTAAAGAAGGTCCATTGTTACTTGTGCGTAATTATTTTAGTTCTATGTAAAGCTGGTTTGTTTGTCTTTTGATATAGTAAGTTCTTTATGGAAAATTTTTTGGGATTTAATTAGCGATGTAAATATTAGGATATCTGAATTTAAGGGGAAAGGAATTTCCTAGATAGTTTAGAGTTTGAACGATATCATGATATTTGAACTTAAATGAATATTAACTGACTGATTATTTGATTTCCCTCTTTTTACGAGTTTTCTGTGGACTTCCGGGGGCAAACTAGAATAGAAATTACTGAAATAGTGGAGTGGGATTATGAGAACCGTTTACACAAAGCACACATAATTTAATTAAAATGGTTTTGCAAATTATGATCTTTACATATATAGGTCTAAGATGACTATTTTCAGCACTCAATAAATATTCTTTTGTGACTTCTTGTCATCGCATTTTGATCTTGTGGAGTAGGCAGCTGATTACGTGTCAAAAATAATAGGGGTGTCATCTTATCAATCAGCCGACAGATGAGAAATGTGAGATGTAGTATGACATTTCTAAGAGTGTATATTTCATGAACTTCACTCTCTCGAGCTTCACGCTTGATGCAATCATTTCATTGGAACCCCATTAACAGAAACAGAAGACAAACCAAGAAGAGTGAAGTTAATGAGATCTCTGTCCTATTGTATCAAACCTTCGCATCCTTCCAACTCCAGTTGTATTAGTAAATTCCTTGTGGGATTCTTATTCGTTGAGACTTCCATCAGCGGAATATCGAATTTGAATTTCATTGAACAAGAATCTTTTTCGGATTACAAACTTCTCAAATAGTTGAAATCTGAAAGATATGCTGATGAGAAAAGAATACCATCATGAGGATCTCTAGGGTGTAACCTTGCCTCTCCTCTCGCAACTCTCTCTCCCACCAATAAATGCACTTTGGCTAGTAGTTCTAGAATGATTCTAGATGTCCTCATATAGTATATAAGGTATTTTAGTAACAAACAAAACATTATATGATTTACTGAAATTACTCAATGGACCAGCATTCCGCAAAGGGAAGAAGATAGCACGGTGGTTCACTTCATCCGTGTTTAGGGACTCCGACCAAGCTTTAGGTGATTTTCCTCCAAGCACTGAGGTGAGCCTATCTAGCTTACATAGTTGCATCACTAGTTAAGGATTCTTGGTTTTCATTGTTACATCACCAGCCTAGTTTTTTACCCTTTTTAGCTTGCAGTCTAATGTGCTGGAATTTGAGATGCCTGACAAGGACTCAAGAAAAAAATTGCCCAAGATGCAGAAGAATTTAACGAGAAAACAATTTTCACCTGAAGTCAAACCACCCGAGAAAGTGTCCAAGTGTTTTAAAAGTTTTTCACATGAATTGGGTCCAAAAGGTGGAATACAATCTGTTCATCCTCGTTCTCACAGCTTCAACGATTTGGAGGTATGACTTCTTTTGCAGATTTTAGTTTAGATATTCAGTTTATATTCTTAATAAGGTTAACTGGAAGTGAATGTTACCCTGTACTATTATCTTGGCTCTTGTTGTTCCAATAATGTCTCTCTTCGGGGAAAAATTTGAATTACCAAACTACTTGAACTTCTTAAAGTGGGTCAACTGTCAAAACCAGCGGGATATTTTCTTATTTTTATTTGTGTGAAAATCAATGTTGTAATTTATTTTCCTGCATCACTATATCCAGGAAGTGTTGATATCACTTCGTTCAAGATTTGACGCTGCAAAAGAAGTTGTCAACTCTGAGCTTGGTTATTTTTCTCGTGAAATGACGGAAATCTTGCAGAAAGATAATTCCTTATCCTCAGACAAACAGAAAATGGCAGAAGAACTTTTCACTCTTGCTGAGCAGTGTATCAACATGAACTCCTTAGAATTTCGAGCCAAATGTGAAGAAATTGTACACGAGTTGACTGAGAAGAGACAAAAATGCCAGTCGGGATTGCTGAAAATGCTTTTTACACGCATCCTTTTCATAATGACTCGGTGTACAAGATTGTTGCGTTTTGAGAAGGACAATGAGCCTGTCAGTGAGAGATCACTGGATAAGTTCAGAGAATGTTTAAAAAGGATCCCTTCTGTTGAAATGACTTGGGATGTAAACAAAGGGTTAGTTGATTCTGGTACTGGCCATGTTTTGTTAGGACCTGGTGATTCCAAGCAAAAGTTGAAGGAAAAGGATCCGACTCGTTTTCCTTCTTGGGCAACTGAGAGCAGGTCCGCAGTGAAAGTTGACAAGGTAAAACGTGAAAAAGATGTCAAGAAAATAGCGGCTAGAAATTTGCAGTACATTCTTCCTTCAGATGTTGAACAATTCCACAAAATTGATGGCAATTTTTGTGTGGAATTTATAAACACGGAGCAGGACAGCTGTTTGGATGATTCCAAGTTAGTAATATGCCGGATATGTGAGGAACTGGTTCCAGCTATTCATTTGGAGCCTCATTCCTACGTATGTGCTTATGCAGATAAATGTCTTTCAAAACATTTAGATGTAGATGCACGTCTACTGAAGCTTGCTGAGTTACTAGAACAGCTGTTAGAGTCACGTAATTTGAGAAACCATGAAATTAATGGAACCCCTGATAGTTTGAGGGCGCAGACTACAGATGCAGCAGTGACATCTGAAGGCCAT